>OVAF01004279.1:0-11850 GCA_900406245.1 Odontarrhena argentea
ATATAATCTTGTGTTTTCTATCTGCTTCGAATCGTGGTATGTGTTATGCAACACATAATAAAGTAAGGTTCTCCCAACTATTCATGACAAGCTGACATGTGTCCCTTTTGAATGTTATTTATCTTTTTAATCCCTCTCAATTTACTCTTTTTAGAAAAAGTATCCATCAGTTTATAATAGTTACATCCTATATATATTTTTTCAATTCAAAACCATCTAGAGAACATCCAAAAATTGTGTGGAATATTAATCTTGAATATATTCATTTCTTATAATCATGAATATTGTTAGTAATATGATATGTCATAAATATATTAGTAGACAATACTTATTATGTATGTTTTCAAAGCCGAAAAATCTGGTTTGTTTGTTTAAGTCCATGTTTCAACAAATTATATTTTATTGAAAAAAACATAAGAACTTTAATTCTGTTGCATATCGAGTGAATAAGACATACATCCTATATATATTTTTTTCAATTCAAAACCATCTAGAGAACATCCACACATTGCATGAAATATTAATCTTTAATATATTCATTTCTTATCATCATGAATATTGTTAATCATATGATATGTTATAAATATATTAGTAGACAATACTTTTTAGGTATGTTTTCAAAGCCGAAAAATATGGTTTGTTTGTTTAAGTCCATGTTTCAAGAAATTATATTTTAGTGAAAACAATATAAGCATTTTAATTTTGTTGCATATTTTGTTGCATATCGAGTGAATAAAACATATGTGAAATGTTTTTTTTTTCATTTTTTGTAAACTATTCATGACAAGCTGACATGTGTCTCTTTTAAGTGTTATTTATATTTTTAATCCCTCTCAATTTACTCTTTTTAGAAAAAGTATCTATCAGTTTATAATAATAACATCCTATATATCTTTTTTCAATTCAAAACCATCTAGTGAACATCCACACATTGCGTGAAATATTAATCTTGAATATATTCATTTCTTATCATCATGAATATTGTTAATAATATGATATGTTATAAATATATTAGTAGACAATACTTTTTAGGTTTGTTTTCAAAGCCGAAAATATGGTTTGTTTGTTTAAGTCCATGTTTCAACAAATTATATTTTAGTGAAAACAACACAAGCATTTTAATTTTGTTGCATATTTTGTTGCATATCGAGTGAATAAAACATATGTAAAATGTTTTTTTTTCATTTTTTGTAAACTTGCTCTAGTAGAATAATATTTAGGAGTTATCTAAAATATATGTGATATCTATTAGGATTAGGAAAGCCTAACCTAACAATTCGCAATCTCGTCTATATATATGTGAGTTATTCTTTGATTTTATAGCATAACCTAACAATTCTAAATCTCGTCTGATGGCTCCCAATAGACACAAGCTAAAGGTTAAGCACGGAAAGATGGACAAAATCTCAATGCGGTATAGAGAGACGGCGGTCCATGTTTTCTGGGATTTCAACACGTCCTTGTTACCCGACAATTACAATGTCTCAGAGCTCAAGAACAAAGTCGAGCAGGCACTTAAACATTTAGATCATGATCTCGAGATAAAAGAGATGTTTGCTTATGGTGATGAGACCTTCTTAGGGGGAAAGACGAACGCCATCAAAAGAATTTTCAACGTCACCAACTGCGTAGACAGATTGTATTACTGCAACAGCCATAAACATCTATCTGCTAAGAAGAAAACACATGAGGTAATGACCGCCTTCCAAAACCATCTTTTGGCTGATGCGATCGATAGGAAAAGTCCAGCTATATATCTTGTTATTTCTGGAGACTTTTATTTAGCTAGATCACAGGATTTTCTAAGAGAAGAGGGTAATGTAGTTCTCTTAGCTCATCCTCAAGACTTGAACTCAAATTTTCGCGATCATGCGCACTACACCTACATTTTACATAGTCTAATTGAGGGAGGAAAGCCTAGCAATGCGTTTCTCTAGGATTATTATTTCAGATTGTTTTGTATACACTTATCTATTTCTAATATTAGAATTGTAACCATTAATGACGTCTTTGATAATGAATATGGTTTTGTGTAGCGATTCTGGTTACTTACAATTTTTTTGTTTTTTTTTGTTTTGAATAAAATGTTAAATTTTTATTCGAAAGAGCCAATAACTACATACGAACAAACTGTTTGGAGTAAAACCTATACTATTTACAACCCTTAAGCCAAAATTGTTGTTTCTATCTAGCATTCCTCCTTGTAGCAAACCACCTTATAAGAGCCTCTTCCAAACCAGGATCTTTCCTTCTCACTGAATGGATCCAATTCCTCACAACAAGATCAATGATAAGAATGATTTTTTGAGCAGAAATGGGTTCCTCTCCATGCCTTCTTCGATTTCTTTTCCATGCCTCCTTCGATTTCTTTCTCTCCAAACCTGATGGATAACCACTTGGAAGGTGTAATAAAACAGATTGAAACACTTATAATAAATAATATTGTCTTCTGAGTTGATGATGGAACACTGGTTAGTAAAGTGTGATACAACGTTGTGGTTCCGACATACTTTGGCTTCATTCTTCACAGGATCGGGTATGTTCCTTGCAACATATAATCTTGTGTTTTCTATCTGCTTCGAATCGTGGTATGTGTTATGCAACACATAGCTTACCCTTGATCTCCCTCTCTTTCTCTGTCTTGTACAAATTTCTAAATATTGTCAAGGTGAAGAAGGAGGATCTGCAAAAGTATGGGCTATATCCTGAGTTTTTCCTGCGTGTATGAATATGAGGGGTTATTCGCTGGCCGTGTTTCTTGTTGTGCAATGAGCTCTTGCTTGCTCTGAGCCAGACCATAAAGCTCATTGACGCTCCTGATAAATGGTTGTGGCACAAGATATGCAAATGAGTACAAGCGTTGTGCTGTTTGTGAGGCATATGGCAGTATCAAACACCTATTGCTCTCAATCATCAAAGTTGACACTGAAGAACATACAAGAGTGACATTTTTCTTTTAGACGATCGATCATTCAATTTAGTCAGAGCACTTTACCAAGACCTTCAAAGTGGACCTTCTGCCAAAAATTTAGGAAACACTGCAAAAATTGGTTGGGCCGACGAATGATGAGAAACCGGATATTGGACGGGTGGTGAGTGTTCTGCATTCTCTTTATGAAATGGCAACGCGGCAGTTGTTATAGATAAGAAGACAACTAAAGGGCTGACCCCTCGTGCTCCAGCCTCGAAGCTGCTGTTTCAGAATGCTATTAGCCCTCCTGATACAAGCAATGAAGAATTCTACAGGCAGGTCAGGCGTATGTGAATATGGAGGCAAAACGACGGATTGCGTTCTTCAGCAATTTGCTTTTCATGAACATGCCTCATGCACCTCAGGTTGATAAAATGATGGCGTTTAGTGTTTTGACACCATATTACATCGAGGAAGTTGTATACAGCAAAGAACAGCTCCGAAATGAGACCCATGACGGGATTTCAACTCTGTATTACCAGCAAACCTTTTATGCTGACGAATGGAAAACTTTCAAGGAGCGGATGCATAGGGAAGGAATAAAGACAGATGGTGAGTTGTGGGCTACCAAGCTAAGAGATCTCAGGCTTGGCACGTACAGTTCGGGGAATGAGAAGTCCGCTCTAGCAGACAGTACCGACTGCAACGCGGCACCTTCGTCAAGGCCATCGAGCTGGGGTTGATCCTCATAGTATATGCATCTCACAGTCCCATTGCCAAAAACTCGTTGATCTACATAATAGTTAGATAACATTAACCGGCTCTTACTGTTAATTATGAATCTTGTTGGCTTTGGTGATGAATATCATCGAGTATTAACTTGGCCCGCGACTTGGGTTAGTCAATTAGGAATTGGGTTAATTTATATTGGGCCACGGTTGGTTTAGACCATCTTATCTTTGTAATTGTCTTAGTCTATATCAAGCTAAGCATGTGGGGGTTTTAGGTGAAGCCGCATATTTAGATATTTTCTTGTGCTTAGAGAGATCTTGTAAAGGGAAACCTAAAGCTTGTAATCCGTGGTGATAATGGATTGTTGGAAGCTCCAGACCGAGACGTAGGATCACACACCGTGATTTGAACTCGTTAAATCTCCGTGTTCTTTACTTTATTGCTCAAACATCTATTCTGTGGTAATTGAGAGGGGTCCAATTCTCTACAACTGGTATCAGAGCCTTTAGGCTTGTGATTCTTGAGCAAGGTCAGAGAAGTTTCTGCAGGGATCTAGGTTTTAGATCTGTGTCTGGGCGTGCAGCGGCGGTTTCTAGGGTTTCTAGTTTCGGCAATGATCGGAACAAGTTTTTGCATCGATCGACACAGCACAAGCGTCGATCGACACACCATCAGCGTCGATCGACACACGAGTCTAGGAGTTCGTTTGTTTGAAGATATCTGGTGAAATGAAGTCAAAGGTGAAGATAGCCATCTTTGATGGACAAGGTGACTTTTCCATGTGGAAGAGGAGGATGTTAGCTCACATGAGGCTTTAAGGCTTGCAGGGAGAGTTAATGGCACCAACCATTGAGCAGGAAAAATTGGTGACGAAGAAGGAATGAATCACCGGAAGATTTTGCAAAGCGCGTTAAGGCAGAAGAAAGCAAGAAGGTAGAACGAGGAGAGAATGCTATGGATATCTTGACTCTTCATCTAGGAGATCTGGTTCTCAGGAAAGTTAAAGAGTGTACAATGGCGCGTGAGCTTTGGGAAGCACTGGAAAGACTCTACAATACTAAGACTCTACCGAGTCGGATTCATCTGCTGTATAAGTTTAATACATTCAAGATGGATGGGTCTAAGTCAATCGATCAGAACGTCGATGACTTCTTAAAGACTGTTTCGGAGTTGGCTGGTATGAAAGTTACGGTCGCGGATGAGGTACATGCAATTCTCTTACTCAGTTCATTGCCACCGCAGTATGACTCCATGAAGGAGACATTAAAGTATGGTAGAGAGTCGATCTCTATTGAAGACGTGGTGAATGCTGCAAAGTCAAAGGAAACTGAGCTAAAGGCCTCATGATTTACGACTTCACAGAAGACTGGTGAAGCGTATGTGGCTCGTGGGAGACAGTCAAACAGGGATCAAAAGAACTATGGAAGTAGAAGCAGGAGCAGGTCAAGAAAGCTGATTGTTATGCCTGGAAGAAGAAGGGCGGCGATGTTGATGATGCCACTGCAGCAGTTGTCATCGATCAATCAGCATGAGTTGATGCGTTATCAGTCTCGGAAAATTGGCATCAGGAGAAGTGGGTGATTGATTCGGGTGCGTCATATCACATGACTTCAAGGAGATACTGGTATGATACGTTCGAGGAGCTCAACTCTGGAAAAGTGCTACTGGCGGATGATGGTAGTGTTGTTATTGAAGGGATTGGTTCAGTCAACATCAATGCAACGGGTGGCACGGTGAAGACGTTGAATAACGTCAGGTATATCCCAAAACTCAAGAGAATTTTGATTTCATCTACAGTGCTAGATAAGCTTGGGTTTGAACATGCTGGAGGTAATGGAAAGACAAGGTTCTACAAGAACGGGAAGTTGGGACTTCAAGGTACTCTGTATGGTTCTTTATATTTGCTTGATGGAGAGACTGTGACAGGACAGTCGAATGTTGTTAAAAAGAAGGCTGATAAAGACGAGACGGTCTTATGGCATAGGAGATTGGGACACATGAACATGAAGAATCTGATGATCCTGGCAAAAAGGGGCATCATTGACAAGAGAAAGATTGGAGAGATGGAATTCTGTGAAAGTTGTGTGATGGGGAAGACCAAGCAATTGAGCTTCAACGTTGGAAAGCACAACACGGGTGAAGTTTTGAAGTATGTGCATTCAGATTTTTGGGGATCTCCATCGGTTACTCCTAGTTTATCGGGTAAGCAGTAGTTTCCGTCTATCATCGATGACTACACAAGAAAGGTGTGGGTGTTCTTCTTGTCAATTAAGAGTGAGGCATTCACAAGGTTCTGTGAATGAAAGAAGCTGGTTGAGAATCAGATCAGCAAGAAGGTTAAGTGTCTGAGGACAGATAACGGGTTGGAGTTTGTGAACAAAGACTTCGACGGGTTTTGCAGGCAGCATGGGATTGAGAGGCACAAGACGTGTATGTATACTCCACAGCAGAATGGAGTTGCAGAACGCATGAATCGAACGATAATGGAGAAGGTGCGTTGTATATTGGATGAAAGTGGACTTGGTGAAGAATTCTGGGCTGAGGCAGTGAGCACAGCTGTGTACCAAACTAACATGAGTCCCTCATCGGCCTTAGATGGCAATATTCCTGAGGAACTATGGTTGGGAAGAAAGCCTGGTTACGGACACATGAGAAGATTTGGGTCATTGGTCTATGTGCATGTAGATCAAGGGAAATTGAGACCAAGAGCAGTGAAGAGAATTTTCACTAGCTATCCGGAAAGGGTTAAAGGGTACAAAGTATGGCTTCTGGATGAATCGAGATGTGTGGTTAGCAGGAATGTGGTCTTTGTGGAAGACAAAGTGTTCAAATACCTGAAGATTGAAGTTTCTGGTGAAGAAATCCGGCTGGAGGACCCGACTCCAGAGACTGTGTCGATCGACATGCCTCTCAGCATCGATCGACACACATGTTGGTGTCGATCGACACAATGAAGGTGTCGATCAACTCAATACTGCAGAAGTAGGTGACGAGCAGGTGGAGCCGTCACAACCTGTTGCTGAAGAGAATGGCCAAAGTTCTTCTTCAGGTGGAGCTATTGGAGGCTCTGGGACAGAAAACATGCCTCAGGTTCGTACTTCTTCTGGACGAATCAGGAAGCTTCCTAATTATCTCAATGATTATGATATGGCTAGTTTTGCCTTGGTTGCTGCTGTTGAGATGAGTTGTGAGGAACCTAGGGATTATCAGGAAGCAATGGAAAGCAGGGATAAAACTTTCTATAATGGAGGTATGGGTGAATAGATGAGTTCTCTGGATAAGAACAAGACCTGGAATTTGGTGAAGAGACCAAAGGGAAGAAAGGTGATAGGTTGCAAGTGGGTGTTCAAGTTGAAGCCTGGCATACCTGGGATAGAAGAACCAAGATACAAGGCAAGGCTCGTTGCCAAGGGATATTCTCAGAAGGAGGGTATTGATTATCAGGAAGTGTTTGCACCAGTGGTGAAACATGTTTCTATCAGGTATCTTCTATCTGTTACTGCACATGAGGATCTAGAATTGGAGCAGCTTGATGTTAAGACTGCGTTTCTTCATGGTTTACTTGAAGAGGAGATATATATGGAGCAGCTTGAGGGTTTTGTTGTTAAGGGAAAGGAGGACTGTGTTTGCTTGTTGCAGAAGGCGCTGTATGGACTTAAGCAAGCTCCAAGACAGTGGAACAAGTGCTTCGATCAGTTTGTGGTTAGTCATGGGTTTATGAGAAGTGAGTTTGATCACTGTCTCTACATAAAGGAGAACAAAGGTCGATGTTTCATCTATCTACTCTTGTATGTTGATGACATGCTAATCGCTTCCAAGGATATGATGGAGATACAAATTGTGAAGGATCTGTTGAGCAGTAGGTTCGAGATGAAGGATTTAGGAGCTGCAAGGAGAATTCTTGGGATGGATATTGAGAGAGACCGCAAAGGTGGAGTCCTTACCTTGTCTCAATCTGGTTACATCAAGAAGATTCTCCAGGTATTCAATATGGATGAGTCTACATCTGTTTCTACACCAATCGGTTCACACTTTAAGTTGTCATCTGTGAAAGACGATGAAGCAGAGACGATTTTGGATGATGTTCCATACTCAAATGCTATTGGGAGCATCATGTATTCGATGTTGGGGACTAGGTGTGATCTCGCGTACGCTGTCGGCTTGGTTAGTAGGTTCATGAGCAAGCCGAGCATGGTACATTGGACTGCGGTAATGTGGGTGCTAAGATACTTGAAGGGTACTCAGGGTCGAAAGATCGTTTTCAAGTTGACGAAGGTTCTTCCTGTGGAGAAGTTTGAGAAGGCGCTGAGCTTTCTCAGCTTAGAAGAGCACTAAGCTGCTTGTTTGTCTGGAGTGGTGCATGAGAGCAAAGATGAAGATGTTATACTCTGGAGTGATTGTCATCAAGGTGGAGATTTGTTGGCTTTGGTGATGAAAATCATCGAGTATTAACTTGGCCCCACTACAAGAAAAACTCACATTGATAGCACATCACGATAGCACGAATTTCGAAAATGCTATTAAAGATGTTATTCAGAATTTGGCAACTATATTATAGCATTTTAGAAACGCTATGCCATATAATAGCAAAAAATTGTCAAAGCGGGAACCTAAATCACTTAGGACCGCCAACACTTAGCCAAAATTTGCCAATTTTTTTCATTTTGTGCGCTAAACACTTAATCATATCAGTAACACTTAGGGAAAAAAAAACCCATTTTTTTGTTTTGTCTCTTTGACGACCTAAAGCTCTGACGAGCTAAAGCTCCGTGCATCTCTCTCGCTCGTCGCCGGTGAGTATCTGCACCTCCGCCGGTTTCAATTTCATGTTGGGCTTGCTGTCTATCCAACTAGGTCTCACTCCGACCTAGTTTTACTTCTGTCTCTGACTCATTTCTAGTTTAATCTCTGGTTCTAGCACCCTTCCGATTCACGAAGCCGAATAACGAGCTAAAGCTCCGTGCATCTCTCTCGCTCGTCGCCGGTGAGTATCTGCACCTCCGTCGGTTTCAATTTCATGTTGGGCTTGCTGTCTATCCAACTAGGTCTCACTCCGACCTAGTTTTACTTCTGTCTCTGACTCATTTCTATCTCTGGTTCTAGCCCCATTCCGATTCACGAAGCCGAATAGAGTAAAGGTATGTCTTCGCCTCTTCTCTTGATTTCTCCGATGTTTGCCTTGATTTTTCATCCACATTTCATCGTTCGATTAGATCTTGGAATCAACTATAGCTTTTGATAGCTTTCTTTAGTACAAGTATGTAGTGAATCTAGCTTCTGGATTCTGTAGTTCGAGAATTGTGAATCTGATTCTTCGTGGATTCTTAAACTGATTTTAGCTGTTTAATGGTCTCTTGGTACATACTGCCTTGTGAACGAATGTGGTGACTGTTACTACTGTCTTGTCTAGATTACGTTAATAGAGAAACGCGAATCTGATTCTTCATTAGTATGTAAACTGCTTCTGGATTCTTAGTGTATGTATTGCTATTTGTGAAAGGTTTTTTCTGTTCTTTAGTCCTTGGAGTTTATTCAGTCTTGATATTGGAACTAGGTAGTCATAGTTATGGATGTGTACTTGTTAGCTTTAATGCTTTAACAATGTGGATGTCAATGAAATGACTTTTTCCAGAAATTTCAGAACCAAGTTTATTTGTTTTGTTTTGTCAGCTTTCCAGCTTTGATTTAGTTCTAGGCTTGTCCTAAGGAGTATCTAGTCATTCTAATACTTTGTGACATTGGTGAGATTAGATGCTATCTAAACATGAAACACATCTTCTTCATACTTATCTAAGTGATTTTACTTCTTCTTTGTTTCGCTTATCTATTGAATGAAACAGAACCACATAAATTAAAGAGAAAAAAAAGTTATTGGTTTGTGGTTTTGGTGTCTTCGCCTCTTCTCTTGATTTCTCCGATGTTTGCCTTGATTTTTCATCCACAACCCTTCCATTTCAGTTTCTTAACTATGATTTCACTCTCATATTGTGAGGTTTTAAGATTTGTTGGTAGCAAGGAGGATCTATAAGGAAGAGAAGCAAGGAAAACCTCGTAAACCAAATCTGTAAGTATTGACAATCGATTATATAAGAGATTTAGGGTTCGGATTCTGACTAAAATTGGGGAAAATCGATTATATTGTTCTGTGTTACTATTTTTGTTCTGCTTGTTGCTTAGATTCTGAGTTGTCTCATATCATGCTTTATTCTTGATGTATTTCTCCTTGCCCTTATGCTTAGATTCTGAAATGTCCATTGATAATGTATGTGTTTTGAAAATTTCTGTGTAGTTGTAGATTCTAAGTGTCTCTATAGTGTTTTTTTTTTGCTTGCCAAAACCTGTTGCAGATTTGAATGAGAAGAGACTATTACGATGCTTAGTTTTTGTTTACAATTGCAGGCACCTTCCTTCAATCTTCCTTCAAAACCTCTTACTGCAATGTATTTACAATTGCAGGCACCTTCCTTCAATCTTGATTGCATTTTCAATCTGTCTTAAACTGATTTAGTGTTATATCAGGAAGCTTTCGGTTCCTGCAATGTATTTACAATCACATCTTCAATTTTCTTAATTGCATTTTCAATTGACCTTGTTCTAACTGTTGTTATAAATAGAATTATTCACGATAAAAGTGATGTTGTGGGAAATCAGAACCTGTTGCTTTAAGCTCAGTAACTCTTGATGACTGACACCAACAAAGCATACCCTTTCTTAGCTGATCAAGTTCTAGGAGAAAAACTTATTAATTGCTGTTTAGCCTTTTGTCTTTCTTTGTTGAATTCTTAACTATACATTTAAGAAGTGTTTGATATTCTGCTTTTATCCCCTGTTTAATCATGTATGATCTGATTACAGCCTGCGTTTCTTTTTATCTTCCGTGATGCATTTTACCACTGAAAACCATTTCTAATTGTTCGTACATATCTTTGTGGACTGAAACAGAAACAAGATGTCTAATAGTTTAGTTGTGTATCTTGAAGGTTGTACTTATACGGTTTCTGTAATTATGTTTTGCAAGTGTTGCTGCGTACAATAAAGGAAATCTGAAGCTCTTCTTTATCTTCAATCACAGGACAGGTTAGTACTTTATTTCTTTTGTCTCTTATGATGAATCTTCGAACTAGTTTCTGAACATCAGGACCCTTTTTTCAGTTTAGTTGATGTTTGTTGTTGCTGATGCTGTTTGGTTGTTTTGAGAATACTAATTCGTGTTTGAGAAGTCTAGTATTCTGTGATGTATATAATTCTGTGAATAAATGTTGATATGTTATTTATGTTACTAAGGTTTTAATTAAGGTTAGATGATATGGTGTTGGACAAGAGTTGGGTGCATCTTTGCAGGTAATGAAATAAATTACATAGGTTAGATAGCTTAAGTAGGGGTCTAGAGAGTTTACTGTTTTTTTTTTCTTTTCTCTTTAATTATGCAATGAAGAGCTGATCCAGCTTATGAGAGAGGAGCTTCGAACTTTGTACGAGTTGTGGCTGCTGGTCTGGGAGATGATGAAATGATTATATGTCCTTGCATCGACTGTCGTACCATAGATCGTCACCCAGGAAGTGTTGTAGTTGACCATCTGGTTACAAGGGGAATGGATGAGGCTTATAAGTTGCGGTCTGATTGGTATCATCATGGAGAGTTGAAGTCTGNCAAGTCTGGAGTTGAAAGTGATAATAAGTTCAGTCAGTTTAATGATGAGATATTTGGGTTATATCAAGCTGCTGAGTATATGGATGATGACTTTGTTAGTAATGATGAGCTCCGTGAGATTGCAGAGTGTGATGACAAGAAAGAAGATGAGTTCCTTGCAAAACTTGCAGATGCTGAAACACCCTTATATCCCAGTTGTGTGAATCATAGTAAGCTCTCAGCAATTGTCTCCCTGTTCAAACTTAAGACACAGAATGGCTGGTCTGACAAGAGCTTCAACGAGCTTCTAGAGAAATTGCCAAAGATGTTACCAAAGGATAATGTGCTACACACATCACTTTATGAGGTGAAGAAATTTCTTAAGTCATTTGATATGGGCTACCAGAAGATTCATGCATGCGTTAATGATTGCTGCTTATTTAGAAAGAAGTATAAGAAGCTCGAGAATTGTCCTAAATGCAAGGCTTCTAGATGGAAGACAAACATGGTAACTGGTGCTGTTAAGAAAGGTGTTCCACAGAAGGTGTTACGGTACTTTCCGATAATCCCACGGCTG
>OVAF01004280.1:0-10331 GCA_900406245.1 Odontarrhena argentea
TTTCCATAAAAATTAGAAGTTTTGTGATCTATTTTGTTTAAAACATTGAATTTCACTGATAAATATTTGTTTTGTATTGCAAATTTGAGCCCCAAAATTTAACATATATAGTATTAATTTAGAGAAGGGCCAAACATTTTTTTTTTTTTGCCCTAAGGCTTTGTTAATTATTGGACGGGGGCCGGATAAACCTTATACACGGTCTTTTTTTAAAAAAAAAATCTTATATACAGTAGTCATAGGAATTATACATATTATATATACTAAGCTTCATAATCTTATTATAGCAGTGAATGTGATGATAAACAAATATATATTCAGAAAGATCAGGGAGAAAAAAAATGCTCATTTCCAAGTACATGTTAACTGCGAAGCTTATCCTAGGCTTTGTAATAACAGCCATGATACCTTGGCCTTATTTTCAATCGAACTCGATCATAATTCTATTGAATTAACCGCTTAGAGATATCCTCCACACACCAAGCCAATCCAAAAGGGTAGTAAAATGGGTTATTAGTTGAGGACAATATCGAGTACAGAATTTGAACCATAACAAAATCGGTCATAACGGATTTTTCAATGTTCTCTCCCGGAGAGACAAAAAGCATTGACCTCGAAAAAGAGCGCTTTATGTCAACGGCGAATCATCATGGATTAGATAGGTGATCACTATTCAACGAAAGATTGGAACAATCATTTCATTAAGCTTTCAGGGCATTCAACAATGAGGTGTAGTACAAAGCGCTTCTAGCCTACATGCGATTGGCCCAAGGGATAGGAGCCTCCAGGTTTTATGCATATATATTATGAATCATAAGTCACGACAAATCCATTCAATGACGATTATAAAGTTAAAGACGAACGAATAAGCTCTTACCTATCTTTTGTTAGGGGCTAGTAAAAAGAATTTGAATACTTTACTCTGGCCAGGATTTTAAGAGGAGAAAACACTTCAACCAAAGTCTTGGCTTCTTTAGCAATCCATGTGTAAAGAGGATCGTTCCCGTTTAAGGGACCGAGCAGCCGACCATCACCCAAGACTACGCAATATTTGCAATCACGGTAGAGGACTTAATGTGTTGTAAATAATGCATGCACTTTTTAGCATGATTTTATTAACATTTAGACTAAAATTCATTATATTCATCATAGCTTTTTAAGCATTTATTCAACTTTGTCATATCTTGATCATTCTAGGCATTTGGGCTTGTAATTGCATTTGCATGATTTAGGTAAAAAATGAAGAGAATGAGTTTAAGGGATCAAGAAAGAACATGAGGAGACCTCTACGAGTCTTATGCAAGGAGTAGGAATTGAGCTTTGAGGTTTTTGGGTTCCCTTGAGAACTTGGAATCGGAGCATGCAAAATATATTTCTTAAATATGATGCTCTATTGGGTTTGGAGCTGAAATTTTAGGACAATAAATGAAATTGAATCACCTTTCCAATGGTGGTCATATCATTTCATTTGGAGTTTAGGTCAAGAAAATACATATGAAACACTGAAGAGGTGTCCATAAAGCTCGAATATGAAGCAATTCCGGAAGCCAAATGGCGGCCACAAATAATGGCCACCATGGCTGATATCTTCATTCAGGACTGAGGAAGGAAGTCAACATCAAGTTAAAAAAAATTAGAAGAAGGGGAAAAGTAACTCATGTGAAAGAGAAGAAAATAGTCAACTTAGGGGTGCAAGCACGCTCGGTGCCCGCGGGCTTAGCCCATCTAGATCTATGGCGGTGCACACCTGGACATCTTAATCCATGTCTGTGGATTAGCGGGTAGCGCGGGCTTGACCATGGCGGGTAGCAGAGGGCTTGTCCACGGCGGGTAGTGGGTTGGCGGATTGCCCGCGAAAGAAGAAGGAATTTGAGTTTTAGTCGAACTTTTGCTATGGTTAAGAGGGTTTGTGAGTTGATGTTTCCATAGACCATAGATTACCTCTACGATCTACGATTGTTGCATAAGGAACTTGAAACGTCATAACAATCATAACTTTGATCAGAGTTTTATCAACCAAAGGAGAAGATAGAGTAAGAGTCTAATAGACAATGGCTACAATGCTATGATACTTGTTAAACCTTCATCATCTACTAACTATTACTTATTTAGTTACTAACTATATTTCTGTTTTTTTTCTTTTTTCAATTACAGAATTCAAGTAACTTTCATGATCCAAGGTCCATAGATGTGGAAAGCCAAAGAGTTATTGATGATGCAAATGTTGAAGAATAGTAAAGGAGGATTGAGTTAGAATCACAATCATCTCCACCGCGGACATTGCCATAATAAACATGAAAGCAATATAAATTAAACCATATAAATTAAAGAAGGGTTTAGGAAAATTCTTCAAATCTGTGGAAATGGAGATGAGACTCCTCCCTTAGAACAATCTCTTTATAGAAAATCAAGAATAGTGAAGAACAAAAGATTAAAAAAGTCGGTGAGTTGGTTCGCCTGAATGCCTTTAAGTGTTTTAAGAATTGTGTCTTCTTCTCTGGCTCGTGATTCTCTTAGTATAGTACTGGAAGAAATTTGGTTAAATGTTAAGAAGATCTCGTAATCTTCTAAGGATAAGAGTATGAGATTTTGACATTATCTTCATCAAATTCGATCGAATATGCCTTGTTCGATTGAATATGCTTCAACAAATCCCATATGGATGAGGACTGGATCATCTTCTAATGATTCTAAATATATCTTGATACCTCTCACAGCTTTTAATACTTATCCTCTTAAGTTCTATCGATCATGGGCCCTGAATTCGATCGAACAAGCTTAAGCTTCAAACATACATATCTTCATTGATTGGGCCTTTTCTCCTTGGTTATTGCGCCCAATACAACTTGATACCATGTCTGTGCGACAGCTGATTCTCGTGGACTTGTTTTCATAAAATCTCAGCTTGATCCAAAATACACATCTTTCTCCTTTGGGCTTTGAGTTAATGTGCTGGAATGCTGCTTTTTGAATAAAGGGTACATTTAACCACCTGAAATGTTGTGGATGTCAAAAACACCCAACCAAAAACTTAGATCTTTTAGGGGATTCGAAAGGCTTTCAATGAAGAACTTATCAAGAACTCAGTTGTCTGCAAAGTTGCTTTTTATTGATTGTGTTCAAAAGTACAAAAATTTCCAGTAACTTATCAAGAACTTATCAAAAACTTAGATTCTCCAGTAAAAATTATGTGTCTTGTTAATGAAGGACCTAAGAACTATTTATACAGAAGGCATGAGCGGTAAAACCCTAGAAGATACTGGAAAACGAATCTTTTAAGATACTCTTTCCATTATTTAGATATATCCACTAAGATTTTGCCGACTATATATAACTGGATCAGCTAAATGGGCTTTCATGGGCCGTGACCGTTTTGCTGGATTTGGTCCATTGGGTTTGATAAGAGTCGCCTGACCCTTAAGTGCTTAGTAACTCCTAGGCCTAACCCACTCGATTGTCTAGCATGATGAAGCGGTGCAGAGAATTGATTAAGTCTTTGATTCGTAACCAAGATGATCTTTGCCTCGTCGTTCGTCTTTGACTTGATTTGTCTATATTTGGCTCTTCATTTACTGGTCCTCCTTGCTTTCTCACTGATCTTGTCCTGAAGACTTCAAGCTTCGTCTTTTCTTTATTGCGTCATTCTGTTTGGCGTTGGTCCGTAATCCGTTTAGCTTGGTGATGTCGAGCCACAAGTTCTTTTGTTACTATCAATGCCTTAGTAAAAATATCGCTTGTTTCTCGTAGTCAGTTCGTCTTTTTGTTTAGCCATTTGGTTCGGCTTTCCTTCTTGGCTTTGGTTCGTCACTTGTCGACTTGTCCTGACCGAACCAACGATATGCTTGGTTTGTCTCCTCTTGTTCAAGGCCGAACCAACCAGATGCGTACAATTTAGATCGTCATTCGTTGCTCACTTGAAGCTGAACCTTTTCGACGTCACTTGAAGCCGAACCTTGTGGAGCTGATCCTAGGCTAGTCATTTGTTGCTTGGTGGAGACCGAGCCTGATGGTTCGTCGATTTCATAGAGTCTTTGAGGCCGAACCATTTTGGTTCTCACAGCTGATAAAATGCCTAGTCATTTGGTCTTTGTCTCGTCATCCGTAACTTAGTCTCTTTTTTAGCTGTCACCTTTTGCCTAGGCCTACAACACTTTGCCATTTTTCCTAACTGCTTTGTCTAGGCGTTTTGCCTAGACGTTCAGCACTTAGCCATTTTGTTGAACCCCTAACCGTTTTGCCTAGGTCTTCAACACTTAGACATTTTGCTGAATGCCTAACTGTTTGCCTAGGCATTCGTTTTTGGCTCGTACTTGTTTCTTACGACGAGTCAACCTCCTTCTTGGCTAATGTTTGACTTTGCTTTATAGTCATCTTGACCGGTGACTTCAGGATGAGGAATTTTTACCCCAACAAATGTCTTGTTTTCTCAAAAACACTTTAAAAACACAAAAGATTAAAATCACCAAATTTTTACATGCTTTCTTGAGTTTCATTAGGAAAAACAACCATTTTTTTTTCTTTTGCTTTTATCTTTGATCGACCATTCATTTAAAGATTTGTATTTTTTATTAAAAGTTTTGATAATTTAAAATAATGGTTAATTAAGAATCTAGCAACAACTCCGAAAAAATCATGACCAATGTCAGTGGTATGACGGCAGCGATCTCTAATGGTGACGAAGATCTGGTTATAGTCACAACACCTTTAACACTAACACATATGTCTGTTGAAGTTTTACGGTATATATACTAATACCACCAAATATATATGTAAACTATGGTAGCGAGTTACATGTTTATGTAAAATTGTATAAATCATGTTATTTCAATAGGAACAATGTTACACTTCATATATAACCTCACCAAATACATATACAACATATGGTAAGTAGATACATATTGTATGGCATTGTATAAAAATGTATATTTACATCTAATACTATATTTAACATTGTATATGAATTATTATAATTATAACATGCAATTCAGAAATCATGATGAGTTTCATGTTAGTTATATGTATGACTATTATAAGTTTAACCATACCATCTAAAAAAACTTATAGACGTCTAACTTGCAATATTATTAAGAATCTAATTCAATGTTAGACGACTATGCGTGTTATAACTGATATCAAATTATTTTATACATATTGATTGTTTTGATTGTTTGAAGACGGAGAGAAAAAAAAAAAAAAAAAAAGGAGGGAAAACATAATTAAATGATAGAGTTAATTATAAGAAAGACATCAAATTTTAATACTCCTTATAGCAATTGCCAATAATATGTATGAGTTGTTAGATATTATCATTAATATTTATGGGTTGTTCAGCCTACCACACTTTGAATTGGAAAGACCAATATACCCTTGATAATGATGAAACAAAATTCTACTCCACCGTGAATTTTCCTCACCCAAGAGACTTCACCAGAATCTCGTCTCTTCATTTCTCTCATCTCCAACATCACTGATTATGAATTTTCCCACTATCATATCTTCGAACTCAAGCGAGCTTCCATCGTCTTGAAAACGAATGGCTTTCTTCTTTGTTCGCTGCTCCTCTCTCTGCCGCGGAGACCGTAGTCCTCTCACGGTGACATGAAAACTCCGATGAGTCCTCCATCAACTCCGTTCATCGCCTCTACAAGTCTCGGATATACCAACCGCATCCAATCTCAAAAAAAATTATACGATGTCGGCATAGTCCTCCGACGAATCCTTCAACAAATTTCGAGTATACCGTTTCTCCAATGTAAAATTAATAATCCCGCCATTAGAATTCTCCCATTAGGTTTATACATTTGCCTTTTGCACTTTTACAAAAAGTCCACTGTAGTGGGCAAAAATCTCTCTAGGCCACTGTTTAAGACTAATGGCAAGTAGAAAAAAAACCCACAAAACAAATCGCAATTCCTACAAAATCCTTTAAAGATAAGGGTAAAATTGTTAAATAAAGTGAACAAAAACCTATTATTTTGATAAGTTTATGTCTAATTTTATTTTGTCTTGGTCACCCACCGTAAATTCTTAATAAGCTCTGTAAATATTGACAATTTTCACAGTTTTAATTGACAAAAACACATGGTACGATCCAAAGAGTTATATTTATACCACATGTCGAGTTCATGTCGAACCCTAGGTCTAAGAAAAAAAAACGGACACAAAAATTCGACCCAAACTCGACCCAAAATAAGAGATTAGGTAGTATGCGGTTACTTTCAAGTACCTGAAGAGGATTTGTATTAAAAAAAAAAAGGGGTATCGGGTGGGGTTCAGGTTATACCCGAAACCCGAACAAGTACTCGAGTATATCCATACTTCTATTGTATCGGTCGATATCCGAACCCTAAACAGGTGCCCTATTATGTGAGTTTGGTAAAAAAAATTTGTGTACCCAGTGGAAAAGGGTAACTTTTTCGGATATCCAGTGGGTTTGGGTATTTTTGATTTTTTGGGATTTTTGTTACTTTTGGTCACTTTTGAATTTTTAGATTTTGGGTCTTTAGTTACATTTGGTTACTTTCGGATAAAAAGTAACCACAAAATCCAAACCGAATAAAATCCACTTTTCGAGTTTTCATCGGTTCTCAATCTAACCCTCGGAATCGATCTAAACCAACCCAGACCTGACACGAAAATTAGAAATTCGGACCCAAACCTCTAAAATAAAAAACCGAATAGATTGGAAGCCGAACCGAGTCGAGTACTCATATGCTCAGGCTTATCACATCCAGTTTTAGGTAAGAAGATATTTATTAAATATGTAATAATGAACATTTTGGTGAACTATTAAAATTTCCATATAATTTTTAAAATGATAAGAGGGAAAAAGACAATAATTGTAAGATTAGTAAATCATAGTCCGAGCGGTGGTTTGCGCTTCGAAGTTGTGTACACGATTGGTTTAGCTGTAACCAGGGTTGTGCCAAATGACTAAAAATTGAGAGCCTTTTCCATAAAACTTTGTTACACATATTGCTACTGGGTCATTGGGTGGATAATTTGTAATTTTATAGTCCGTGGTTGCCTCTAAGAATTATAAATCATGACGGTGGAGATATTATAAATATATTTATTTCTGTTAAGCTATATAAATTGCATTTTCTAAAAACCGAATCTCACAATTAAAAGGATTAATGAATCTTTTGTTAATCACTAGATTAAAAGTTTTCATCATTTTCCCCATTTTTAATCGTTTAATTTGATTAAAAGATATATGTTGGAACGTGGACGCAGCAGCAGCAGAACACTTTACTGGTTTGAATGTATAATTTAACCTTCACATTTTAACAACTTGGTTCTATGGTGTAGTGGTTAGCACTCTGGACTTTGAATCCAGCGACCTGGGTTCGACTCCCGGTAGGACCTTTTACACTTATACCATTTTAAAAAAGTATTCTTATTTGTCTGGGCCTTTATCTTTATGTGTTAGGATCCAAAACGATCGATTGATAGAAAAACTAAACATCACATACACTTGTAAAGACCATACTTGGCCCTGTCCTCTTTTTCCCGAGCTTTTTTCTTTTATTTCTAGTAAGAAATTTTTTGATTCAAATCTAATACATAGAGAAATATATAAAAATAATGCAATAAAATAAATGAAATGGGAATTCTAAAAATATCACACTTTTTTTAAAAACATTTCTTAAATACCACTTTAATCTACTTCAACCCTTCAAAACTAAACCCTAAATATGGATTAGTTAACCCAAACCCAAAAAGCATTACGCATGAATCCTTAAAATTCATTTTTTGTATTTTTTATCTTTCAAAAATCATATATGAAAAATGTTTTTTTTGAAAAAATGGTATTTTATGAACTTTTATTTCAAAGTGCATGTGGTATTCAATGGTATTTCTCATTAAAAAAAAAATCAATTGAACAAAATTTGTAGGTGGTATTCCGCGGTAAGCGTGACAAGAATTACTTACAAAAATAATAATTTATGTTCAATACAATAATAAACTAAAAAATATTCATTTATGTGAGAAATTTATGTTCAGTATTAAAAAACTTGGATACGTTTTTTCTTTTATATTTAAGCGCATATATCATATAAAATATTAACTAACCAATTCTCATACAAAAAGTAAAAAAAAAAATTGAAAAGAAAAAACTTCAAATAAGAAAAGATTACTCCCACAAATCAATGTTTAGAGAATATATATCGACATAAATTAAATAGATAAAAACATCAAAATTAATCTAAATATTGAGCTGACTCGATTAACGCATCCATATATAAAAACTTATTTTTTATATGTCATTTTGATTACACAAGTGATAATTTTTATAAGTGAATAAGTGATAATTATTAATTTCTAATTTTGTATTTATACACCCAAAGTAATAAGCGTACAATTTTCTTCTCTGGAAAAAAATGATCAGTAAAATAAATCTTTAATTATATGACACTATAACATATTTTGGATTTGTAACTTCAGTCTGAAAAAATATACAACATGTTTTCCATAAACATATTTCTAGTTAAATACATAACCTAATTTATTATACAAAATTAGTTCTCATGAACTAATGTACATAAAATTAGTTCTAAATTCATAACAATTGCATATTCTAACATGTTTGCTAAAAGTTATCTAAGAATTGTTTATCACCGTAGTTGTTTGAAGACATAAAAAAAGAAATTTCTCATCATCAATATTAGCCCAATTATCATACCGAAAAGTATTGTAGTTAACAAATCAGCTACACAACTTGCATTCTCTTTGTTCTCTTATGTTTCATCTGCATCAATCGTTTAGAGAATTTGTATAAAATGTATAAGAAAACTATCAAAATCAAGATTTCTCTCGTGACTTTTGTTATCACTTCCACCAAGATATATATATATCACGCATGCTCATCAAACAACGAACAGAAAGTTCTCTCCAGGATTAAGCCTGTACGATTTTAAATGAGAGAAAGAGGTGGATGTAGTATGTTTAACGCTTTTATTGCTACTTTGTGTTAATTCGATAATACCACTCAAAATTTTGTATTACTTAAACTCAAGATGATTTAGAAACAAATCATCATGACAAAGAGGAGCCGACAAATTGTGGTGAAATCTTTGTTTGGCGGTTAGTCATGATGATCTTGCTATTGGCCACAAATGCCTAATTACTAATTACCTCATAATTATTTTTGTTTTTTTGTGTGTATAAGCCCAAACTTTAAGTAACACAAAATCATCAATAAGAACAAAAGTAATTTCAGAGTTCTACACAGAACTTGATTGTTAGCAAGAATCAAAGTAGAAACAAGAGGTCCACTCAAACACTAGTCGATTATTATATGAACATTGGAGCCTGGAGTAAACACTAGACTCATAATATTTCTTTAAGTATCAACTTATCATAAACATTTGAAATCTTTGCTTTGTTAAAGCTATCAATGACCGGTTTTTTAAAATGATTCTTCTGCTGATGTTGATGATGATGATCTTCGTTGCTAGAACTATTAATAATCTTTTCATTACCAATTGCAAAAAGGATACCACGCACGGAACAGAGGAAAGAAACAAAGGCAGCCCCTGCCATTATCCAAACAGATGCGGCAGGGCGAGCAAGTGACCTTTCTGCAGGGTTAGAATGAGTCCTTCTGACTTCGACCCGGGACCTATTACACCAAGAGAGCTACACCAGCAAGTTCGTCACGCTCCGCTTATCGTTGAGGGAGTTGCCATCCGAGAGGCTCTGTTCTTCGCACGCGAGAAAGGGCTAGGTAATATTCGCGTTGAATCGGATTCCTCTAAGTTGATTTCAGCTTTAAAAGCCAACAGCTCCGTCCTTGGTATGCACAACACTTTGGAAGATATAAAGAACCTGAGTATAATCAAATTGATTCTTTGTCATGAAAAGATTTAAATTTTTCAAATTCTTGATGTGTAATGTCATCTTTAGTTACATTCATTCTTGATTTTCTTACATAGCATAATTAAACATCAATTCAACCTAACTCACGTAAGGATTAAGGAGATTTGCAAACTTTATACCCTAGCTTCATCTATGTAATTACAATAGCTTAATCATATAAGAAATCTGGTATTTGATTAAACTTAATTTTGATTAAAATATTACTATTTTAATTAAGAAAAGAAGATTTTATTATTAAAATTAAAAAATTGACTTTTTGTCTTTAATTGACAAGGTCAACTCAAAGTTGAGGAATAAAGTTGTAACCAATGATTTGAAACCCGACCCAAACATTAAACCGGACGTTCTTTCAGGTCACTGAGTCACAGGATCAACCACAGGTCAATCGACTAAGTGATATATATATATATATATATATATATATATATATATATATATATATATTTTTT
>OVAF01004281.1:0-10330 GCA_900406245.1 Odontarrhena argentea
ACTAAGAACTACTCCTCCAGCCATTGCAAACATCACAGACTGCCAATTATCCTGCAACAGAGACCGTTTCAACAAATAATTCCCACAAAGTATTGTATGAAATTATGTTACGGACTTGTGCAAGCTGTGTGATGAAATTTGGTCTGCTTGGACCAATTTGGCCTAGCGTGAAGGCTATGATGACTGCAGCCAAGAGATTAGTGATAGTGTAGTCGAGATAAGTGTGTTGAGGAAGGCGACCGCGTCTTTCGGTAAGAGTCATGATTGCTGGCCATGTCCCTAAGAAGAGGAGAGCCAAGAGCATGCAAGCGATTGCTCCTCCTTTACTCTCTATCATATACATCTTTCACTCCCTCTGCATCAAATTGAAAAAGGAAGATTCTTGGGTTAGTTGTGTTGGAAAAAAGGTTCCAAGAACAGAAGACAGAAACTGAAACCTCCTGGATCTAAAAGCAAAAAGTGTTGAAATTGTTGAGAGACAAAAGAAAGAAGACAAATCTCAATTTGGTTTATAGAGCAAAAAGTAGAAAACTTTGACGTGTGTGGTACCTTTTTATGAAGCTTTGGTCCTTGAAAGTAGAGGAAGAAGAGAAGAGAGAAGACAAGAAAGATTCAGAATCTGTTTGTGGCTGTAATGCTAGTCTGTCAGATCCGTCCAGATAGAGACAACTTCATGAGTTTAGATACTATTTAGTTTCGTTTGGTAAGCCCGTGTAAGTCAACTGCTGACATAATCTTTGTTTATACTTTTGTTAGGAAAATCATTGAGTAATAATGGCACACTACTTACTGTTACCATAAGAATTGCGCCGCCAGGGACGAAATTTTCTGAGCAAATATCATTCAAAGATGAAAATTAACCGAAAAGACGCATTCAACGAACAAACCCATTTTGGGCCATAAACCATATGGAATGGATAATGCTGTTTGGCAGAGCCCGATTTAAATGGAAATACGAATCTGAGCAAAAAGGTACTCGGTCAGTGATCCAATATTGGTCTCCTTCCTTCATAACATATTCTTAGCTCTATCAAATATCAATCTTACTTGCTAATGGATAGAAAACAAATTTAAATACGCAGAGAGATATATATGCTGATGTTTAGTTAACTCAACAGGGGGAAGTAAGTCACCATCATAATTTTTATTCAGAAGAGAAAGACACCTAAACATAAATAAAAAGAGAATAAGGAAAAGACAAGAAGACCAAAAAGCAAGAATTATTTCCCATGGAGAAACCATCGAGCATCCTTGAGGTCCATGGAGCCAAGATCAGGAAAGCGTTTGATTTCCTTGGTTGCAAGATTGAAGACACAGATGTCAAGGTCACGAGGTGCGCATTCGCAGGGCCGATAGTGACGGGTGAAATAGATGGAGTCTGGTTCGATACCAAGGGAAGGGTTAGCAGGCACAGTGAAACCCAAATCAAGAAGCAGGGCCTCACCACCAAGAGTATCAACCTCAAGAACCGTATGGCTGGAGCCACGCGGGTCTTTTATATCAAGATTCTTCTTGTAGACGCGGAAGAAGTTCCTATCCCATGGATAACTCTCAACCAACAAAACCTCTCCTGCTGTTGTAACCACAATGCTAGAATCCCATGATTCGTAACAAGAAAGCATTGGGAATGGTTTATCCCCACTGAGATCCTTATAGAAACCTTGCGGTCCAGAGAGATCAAAGACTCGAACAAAACGACGATTTGTTGAGATGTAAAGAGTGTGATCCTTAAGTACCATATCAAATAAGCCATCCAAAAAATGGGAGCCATCGATAAATAGAGGAATGTCAGTGTATTGAGTATCCCCATTCTTGCAAAAGCTTAAATAAGGGTGGCCAAGGAGGTCGAAGAGCCACACCACAACGTACTTTTCTCCACTCTCGTCTACCCACAAAACGCCTTTAACCATATCAGAACTCAGCCTCCTGTGAACAGATCTACCATTTCTCCTTACGAATTCTTTATTTCCTACACGCGTGATAACTTGAGTACCTAAACTAATCGACTCTGAATCTGGACACACAGACTCTAGAGACGGAAGAGGGATCCTTTTCTCGCCAAATATATCTATCATATATAAACTGCATTCAGAATAATCAAACATCAGTAACCAGTTACCCGAGATTGCCAGGAATCGAGACCCTGTAAAGTCTCCCTGCAGTTTGCTTTGGATATTGCCTTCTTTCGGGTTATACAGAGCACAACCACCGTCTTCCCGAACAAGCAGCAGCCCTGGAGAACCGGGGAAAGTAGTCTTCGACCTCAAAAGTAGGCCATTAAGATCCGACGAGCTCCTGCCTCGTTTGAGTAAAGAAGATATCTCCATTATCAGGAGGCAGATTCTCGCGTTTGTGTGCGTGTTTATATAGGGTACGGTTTTTTTTTTTTTTTTTGTCAACCCATTTGCATTGATATTAAACAACAACCCAAATACAAATTGTTCTGAGCCCAATCCGAGTACAAAGTTAAAAGCCCAAATAAAAGAAGCCCAAGTAAGAGATACATCGAGAATCTTTCAGAAGAAACTCTCAACTTCATCGCCGCCGTGAGTAAAGTGTCGAGTACCGTGAATTCGAGCAGCGTTGGGAGAAGTCTTCAGAACAAACAGCATATTTGGGGAGAAGATCAGCCGAAAACATCATCATGTTCTCTGAATAAGAAGAGAAGAACTGCTTCAATGAAATCACCCTAAAAACCAAATCCAATCTATTGATTTGGTACTTCAGTGGGAAACAAACCCTAGACCAACAAAGATATTAATCCTTGGCAAATTGATCATTAAGGTAAAGACAGAGAAGAAAAGCAGAGAACCAGAAGAGATTTCGGTGATCGGAAAGAGACTAAAAACAGAAAAGAAAGTTCCGATGAACGGAAGATTAAGCCGGATAAAACCGGAGAAGGATCCGTATAAACGGAGCTGTACAACCCAAAAAACAAAAAACCGGTGCCGGTGAACCGACACCGGAAAAGGAACAGAGCAGTGGCTGACGGCGAGTTTTAGAGAGAGATGAAAGAGAACTTCCTTTGAATGGTTTAGAGATACAACTTCCAAGATATATAGGGTACGGTTTTTTCTTGGGTTACCAAGCCCATTTATTATTAACACACAAAAAAAAAAAAAAAAAACAAANAACAAACAAAAAAGAAAATTTGGATTATTTTTTGTTTTCAACTGTTCATTAGAAAATTAAACTAAAAATATAGATTTGATGCTCACGACGATGAGAACCGGTTTACAAAAGAAATTCAAAGAGAGACAAACTCGTGCACCACAATCCAATCCATCCGTCTATCATGTTCATAGCCATAGCCCACATATTCATAATATGAAGAATTTATATCGGTTCAGAAAAATCTTAATGTTAGATGCAAAAAAACAAAAAAAATCTACTTGTTTTTAGTAGAAATTAGAACTATAATCAACCCTTATTAAGTTGTTAAATTTGAAAATAATATAGAGGGGAAAATATCAATTATTGTACAAGTCTACGTTGATTAGAATTATGAGATTATTATTTTGTTTTTATCTACAAAAAAATTAGCGAGAAAAAAGAAGGAGAGTGAGAAGGATAGAAATGTAATTTTGCTAGACTTTTGGTTATTTACGTAACTAAGGTATTATGATGGTTATTTTCTTTGTTTTTTCCCTCATCTTGGTTATTACACAAATAAACCCTTTATATATATAAATAATAGCGCATTTCGTGGATTTGAAATATATTATACTTTTTGAATATGATAAAATATATTATATTGGAAAAATAGAATGTAATAATATATTTATGGGTGCCCACAAAATGTATATATATATATATATATATATATATATATTATATGTTGAAACTCTTGTATAATATAATGAAAAATGTGTTTTTCACGGAAAACTTGTTCAATAAGTAAAATGCATCTTTCATATATGCAGTTGAGCAATTATTTTCTGATATTTTATTTTATAATAAGAAACTGTATTTTTCACATGTGTGGAATATATGCGTGTATTATTTGATGAGTCCGAACATGCTTCGGGGGAATTTTAAAGTACCATTTTTGGTATACTTTTTACAAATACCATTGGAAGGAGGTATATATTCAAAAGTATCAATTTTTAAGTATAAATATTTATAGGTTTTAGGGGTTTAGAGTTTAAAAACCCTAAATCCCAAACCCCAAAACGTGGCTTCACTCATAAGTCATAACAAACCATAAACCCCCAAAATCTAAACCCTAAACACTAGAAATTAAACCATAATAGTTATTAAATCATAAACCCTAAATCTAGAGCGGCGTAACCCTAAACCTTAGACCCTATAAACCATAAGATAATCCAAAACCCTAGCTATAAATCCTAATTAAACTCTAACAAATTTTTCAATTTTAAAGAAATACAGCTTGGGTTATAAGTGGTAGTTTAACAAATATTTTTAAAGTTATGGTTTTGCAAAACAGTATTTTAAAAATTAAAAGTAGTATTTGTTAGAATTTTTAAAGATTTTATCCTAGTAAAAAGTGTATTTGGGTAGTATTTATTATTTGTTAATTGAGTGTATGTTAAAATAGTGGTTTGACCCTCTACGATGAGTCATATGTTTACTTGGACAACTTTGTTTTAAAAGGTTTTCCTAGATATCCCAAAGAATTTATCTTGTGTGGATTTTCGGTCGTCAAACTATAAAAGCAGAAATTATTAAGTTATATATAGCCTAATGCATTTTACAAACAAAATTGTGACTGTGAGAATGTAGAGTAAAATCACATATGCAAATATCTTCTTAGTATCTTAACTTGAAAAATTTAACTTAGATTAGAACTTATCAAACTAACGATCATGAGAATATATATTGCAATAATTACGTACCAATAATTATAAAGACAATAAAATCATGTGAATCATTTCTCTATTAGCATATAAACGATAATAGTTTTTTTTCGCACACATTTATATTTCTATATAATTACTGTAAATTAATGGATATAAACAGTAAACTTAGAGAGACTTAAAAAAAATAAACATTAAAAGAAAACACTTGACAGACAGTCTCTAGTTATATTATTGAACGTATTTGTATAAGTTATAACTTGCATTTCCAGAATGAATTTTTTCTTCCTCATTACTTTCTTTTCCCGAAATTTTTTTTCTATCAAAATAAAATTAGATATAAATTTGTATTAATTAAATTTTTATAATATTTTCAATTTTTTTTTTTTTTTTTTTTTGGTCAAACCTTGATTTCATTAATTCAGAAGCAATACATGATGAAGTACAAGGAAGATAGCGTAACATAATAAAAGGAGATAAACGAAAAAGGTTCTATAAGACTATGAATGTCAGATAGAATGTTTTTCGGCTCGTTGACGTCGCCATTACCATTGAGGAGCGAGACAAGAGATTGAAAATCCAAAAACCTGTGGAGGTGTTGGAACTCAATAGAGAGGGCTGCTACTAAGGCAGTTTTAAAAATGCCAGTTTCAGTTCTGGCCTTAAATAGAGTGGGCTCCTGTGATCTGATGGACTCAGATGTCTTTAGGTCTTTTTTAATTAGCAGGAGCAATTGTGGGCCAAAGCCCATATCCGTTGTGGCCCAGTATTGGAGGAGTGTACCCCTACTAGGGTTTTTGCCGCAAATTCTCATCGGAATTGTTGACCTCCTGTCGACAGTGAGGAGTGTAGTGACGTCGGAGATGTATGCCGGAAAGCGAGACCGGAGCAATAGTTCACCTGAAACCAGAGGAAGTGTCCGGTTACCGTAGCGGTTTTGAAACGCCGGAGGTTGGATCTGGTTGCCGTTTGTAGCGGCGGTGGATGAGACTCCGATGTGAAACTGAAGAGAGGCAGCCTTGTAGCACAACATTGGTGAGGCGAATCGAGGTGGTTGTTGATAATGAGTTGTGGAATGAGTCTCGGATCTTGAATCGGGAGATGGATCCAGTGGCATCGGATCTTGAAGCCCGGTTTGTCGCCGGTTGTAGACGCTGACGATAGTAGCAACTTCGGTGTGTGTGCATTTAGAAACTTGGGTCGTGGATCTCGAATCCAGATCTTGAGCAGAGATGGTAACAGATGGTCGGAGGAGAAGTGAGAGATTCCGTGAAGCGACGAGGGAGGACGTGGGTTTGAGGTGGTGAGGACCGGTGGGTGAAGTTACGGGTGGGAAGAGTTGAGATCCAGTTAGCAATTCTCCTGAGGTCGGAGCCTTTGGTCGGAAGTCCGGAGGAGGATCCGGAGGAGGAGGCGGCTCAGGCTGATTCGGAGGGCCCGTGACTTCTGCCTCCCGACTACGGAGGGAAGGGAACTCCGGTGGCTGGACATGACCAGCGGTGGCTGCTAGAGCTGAGACGGGAGGTAGCCGTGAGAAACCAGCGGAGACTGGGGGAGTGTGACTCTTCCGTCGATGAGTGCAAGTGATGTGGAGTTCCAGTGGTGGGGGAGACACAAGAGGGGGGTTTGTGGTGGTCTGAGATCGCCGGAGGGAGAGGAGGAGGGTCCGTGTAGTCATGGCTGTGGGAGGTGGAGGACGTGGTGTGTGTGTGTTGATGAGGAGCACAGCAAGCATGACTTCACCGGAGGGACTTCTCCTCACCGGAGTTCGTGAGAATCTCTTCGTGGCGACACCTCGATATATTTTCAATTTTTATCAAATTTAAATATTTGTAATATCTTAACATTTTTATTCAATCCATATATTTTGATTATTTAAAATTTTGCTTTTTAGAAAAATATATAAAATATCTTAATAATTTTATCAAGTTAGAAAATTATATTTTTATTAATTTATTTATACGTTCAATGAAAATCTATATTTAAAACCGAATAGTAGTACATTCAAATTTGGATGTTAATTAAGTTAGATTTAAGTTTAAAAGTAGCAAAATAAATTCTCTTAATGAAGTTTTTAGAAATTTGTAACTCTCGCATATATTTGTTTTTATATATAAAAAGAGAATGACTGTTGACAAAATAAAAGAAGAAAAGAATGATTTTAAGTTTTTTAAAAATTTATACCCAAAATGCCACAAAACAAGATATAAGTTATGTCACAATCATCTGGATCGAGATTCGAGTTCTTGTGCAAAACGAATGTCGCCCACTTATGAGGTGCGTTGATTTCTCGCATCTCTCTAGCCTTAGCGTACCTCTTCTCATTGCTAAGCAAAATACTTTCAAATTTTCTAACCAAGGAAACAATCGATCCTTGTTGCTAAATACAATCAAAATAGAGGTAACTACATTGGTTCTTATTCGAAATCCTTTAGCTAAAAAACCAACTCATCATCCTCCATCATGTCCACTTTCACAATGCCACCTAGTACATCAACTTAATCATGGAAATAAAGATACATCAGAAAATGTATCACTGAAATCGGGAACTTGACATATCAAAACACAAAGTTATAAAAAAAAAAAAAAAAAAAAAAAAAAAAAAAAATNATAAGAGAAGAGCAAGGATTAAGAAAATTCAAACATTTCCGTTCAAGAGAAGATGAAGAGGAAACTACGATGAATCATAAAAGTTTAATATATTCTCGATTGATTTGACATATTCTCGTCATTTTATTTTTCCACGGAATTATATATATTAATTTGTTTAATATTTTTTTTTTTGGTTTTGTGATTTTTCTAAGTATCAATTTGATGACGTTATAGTTAAAGTTGTTTTCATTTTATTTTGGTGCCATGTTACAAGTTTTTTGTTTTCTTATTAAGAAAAAAACATGTAAATGAATATAATTTTTTGGTAAACAGCTCATTCCACATAATGTACGTGCCAGAGTAGTCCCCCCAAAAAAAAAAAAACCTCCTTTCCCCTATATATACAAACCCAATGGCCAATGCCAAAACTCACTTATCCTATAGTTCTGTTTATCTTTTCCACTATACGATCTAATCAATTCAATCTAATGGAGACACCAGCAACCAGTAAGTCTCCATGTTTCTCTTTCCCATAATTAATCTTACTCTTTCTCCCAGTCTACATGGTACAGTTTAGAAGAATATATTTGATTATTTGCCTTTCTGATCTGATCCTAATTAATCTGGTGCAGAGGAATGGGAGGACAGCATAACTAGGTCGTTGCTACTGGACTGTTCCTCCGTGGTGACTCAGAACGCAGAGGAGGGGGATGATGATGACGCTAAAAAAGGCAGTGCTGGTACTGTTATTGGTGCTGATCTTGGTGGTGGTGCATTTACGCAGTGAGAGTAACTTTTACATTTAGTCTTGTTGGAATAAGCTCCCGAGGATATGTGTAGGAGTTGTTACAGTTGAATGTTTGTTAAAAGACCTCCGAAATGTACGAGGCATTTGCTTTTGTAATGTGCGCGCCAGTCAAGTAAGAAAGTTTTCAGTTTTCTATTCTCTGTTTACAACAGATTCCGGCATATATAGAAGATGAAGCTGAACTATGTCACTCGATTTGATATTGTAGAAAGTAGTAGCATTTAAACTTTATTAGCACTTTTTTGCAAATTGTTCAAGAAATTGATGTCCGTGAGATGCACTCTCCGACATTTAGGAAACTCTTCTTATTTTACTAAACCATCACAATCTACGATGAAAACTAAGTCGGTTCAAAATGAAATGTATAAATATATGTTTATGCATAGTACATTAGTACAACTTCTTTTTCTATTTATGTGAACATGTGAGCATGTGAAAATCATCGGACCTCAGTAAACAACAAGTGATAGTAGATAATTAAATCCAACTTTGTTAAAAATAGTAGCAAAACACCATTGTAAAATTCACAACAAAAACAATTATTAAATCATACCTAGTATACGACAAGCGTCTGTGAAAGAGGGATAAACCGTGCCTTCAATTGTTGGAATATCTGCGACGTTCAAAAATATCCTCAAACAATAAATCTCGCCAAATGTGTTTGAGAGGTTTTTGTACGACCAATTTCAGTTTTGTGTTGGTGTGTTCTCCTCTGACTTAGTTGGTAAATCATCATATGTTAATCCCCTAGCTGCTTGATAAACTCTGTTACAGCTCATCCAACCACTCAATTGAGTAGTACCAACACCACGCTGATCAAAATCCTAAGTCAATTAAACACTAAACCCTAAACCCAAACCTTAAAACATAAATCCAAAAACAAATTAACAAAGCTAAAAGAGTCAAAACATATAAAAATTAAATAGTGTAAAAGTGAAAGTGTAAAAGTGAAAAACTGGAGATAAAATTTCCCAATTGGGTTTGATTATTAATTTTTATATAAATTTCAATAAAATTTAAAGATTTTCTAGAAAAATATCAATGAATAAAATCATTATAAAGCCATAAATAAAACAAAAAAAAATTATCTTTAATAGGTGAAATTAAAATAACTTAAAATCGAACCAAAAACCAAAATTAGAAAGATAGTATATTGATCAAACTTTATACTAGAAAATAGTTAATCTATAGTTAGGTAAGTGATAATATAATGTAAAATTATAATAGAAATTTATTACTAAATTACTTATTTTGGTTTAAGTAATTTTATACTACTTTTGCTTGCTAATAGGTAATTAGCTAATATAATATTAAATTATTTATGTAAATAGTTTGGGTTTTATTTAGGATACAAGTGTTTGACATGCTAGAGGAACAAAAATGAGCAGAATTTCTCATTCTACTGGATTCCTCTAAAAATTTCACCAGTTGAGATAAAATTATATTCCTCTAAATTTTGTTGGATCTCACAAAATAACTGATAAAAAGGTTTAATTACGTTAGATTTTGTTAGATTTTGGTACTCTAGAAAATAGGAGAGGAAAACTATGGTGGAAAATATTCCAATTCCACTCACCTGGATTGGCCACCCCTATCTAGTTGCATCTTCTAGAAATTTAACAACTACTTCCAAATGGAAGTGTTGATTTTCAATATTCTTTACTGTAAAAAAAGTTAAAAAATTTCAATATTCAGTTCTGTTCTACTGTTTTCCTCTCCGGAAGTAAGTCACCATCGGAAGTTTTATTCTTTTTTTTATTAACGAAGTTTTATTCAGAAGTTTTATTCAGAAGTGTAGAAGAGGACACCTAAACATAATAAAAAGGAAAATTCAAGAAGACCAAAAAGCAATTATTTCCCATGGAGAAACCATCGAGCATCCTTGAGGTCCATGGAGTCAAGAACAGGAAAGCGTTTGATTTCCTTGGTTGCAAGACTGAACACACAGATGTCAAGGTCACGAGGTGCACATTCGCAGGGCCGGTAGTGACGGGTGAAATAGATGGAGTCTGGTTCAATACCAAGGGAAGGGTTAGCAGGTACAGTGAAACCCAAGTCAAGAAGCAGGGCCTCACCACCAAGAGTATCAACCTCAAGAACCGTATGGCTGGAG
>OVAF01004284.1:186-10326 GCA_900406245.1 Odontarrhena argentea
TTTGTGTCGATCGACACCTCACTTGGCTAGTGTCGATCGCCACAACTCTTTTTGTCGATCGACACCTAGTCCAAACTCTGTGTAACATTTACACATTCCCATGTTCGTTATCTAGTTCACTTAGGTGTGTGACCCTATAGGATCATGTGATACTGGCAATGAGTTGATAACTCATAAATCATAAGTGGCTTCTAGCAAAGCATTATGACTACCCAGTTTCACATGACTGTCTTATCTCGACTTCACAACCATGTCTGAGTTAGTACAGTGTGATCTCCAGGACATCATTCCCTTCAGACACTCCCTCATTGTCTATTTCAAATTTCATCAAATTTCTTCCATATTGAAGCCTTGTTTCTCAGTGGAAGATAGTGATTTGATTCTCATATTTGCGAATCGAAATGGGTTTCTCTCAGATTTGTGTTACATAATTTTCTTGGACAACGATGTGAACAACTAACCCAATTTAGAAATCTGATTCCAAATCTCAAGCCTTAATTTTTAGAAAAAAGAGGAGAGAGAACCTTAAACGGGTTATAGCGGTTTACCCGTTTTGTTGTGGCAAGACCCTTTTAATACACGGTTCTTAGCGGGCCAAACCCGTTTATAATTTATATACATTAATTTGGACGGATACGGGTTAATATTTTTTTAATTAACCCGTTTAGGCCCACGGGTTTCTGGCCCATTTTAACAACCCTAGCTGCAACACCAAGGCCATCTTTTAGCTGAAGCAATCATCTGTTTATGAGAAAAAAGATATTTGTACATAATGAGTCGGTGAGGAAGATATTAAAGAAACGATAGCTCGATGATGGCGTAGCTTATCAGAAGTAAGTCATGCTTGGTGATCTCAACTTTCTTCAACTCCTAAGCCATCACATGAGAGATAAAGAAACGTAGCATTAAACTCAGACTGAGAGGAAAAGAGCGAAAACTCCTCACCATTTTTACAGAGATGGAGAAACTTACGTGATCATCCTATTCCGACAAGCAATTTCCACCGTACTACTTAGCTTTTTGGATATGAAGGTGAAGAATACGTAGAAGGGTGAGATACTTGGATATCAAATTGATGTGTGCTTCGTTTCAGGGTGAGATACTCAACTGTGAATTTCTTATATCCAGAACTATGCAAATATAAGTCGAATGACATATGTAAATGAGTTTAAGGTTGAGTTCGAATCGCAGCAGGTTATCCATTCTCTGTTTTGGGATATAGCAGTTCCGTTCGTCCCACTTTCGTATCGCTTTTCCCTTTTACTTTCAACGATTCCATGAGATTTTACCGGAAACATAATCAAAAGAGAAAGAAACAGCAGCGAACGAACAAAATCGAGTAATCTGTTAGTTACATAGAAAGCATGAGAGGCTGCAGAAACATCACCAAAAATAAAAGATCCATGAGCCGAAGCAAGAAGCAGAAGTCACATCCAAAGAAGTTTACGTAAACCAAAAGCATCCATCTCAAAAACAAGAAGATATCATTATCCCAACATCAACGGGGAGGAAATGCCTTCTACTGAAAAAAATGTTTTAGCAACGAAAATGAAGTCTCATGCATGTAAGTTAGTATGCCCCTTTTCTAGCTTGAGACTAATTAACACATCAGTTATAGTATGATGAGAAGAAATGACTTGCATCAAGTTCAAAAGAGACTTTAAAACTGATATCAGTGTCTTCGGAATTGGGTTTAAGGTTCTAATGTTCTATAGTTTAGAGTGATTGAAGCGGTTCAAGAGAGTTGTACATAATGGATTTATAAAGCACCGGGTTTACTTTCTTTGAGAGTAGAGACTCAAACCACCTGGCACGTATTACTTTGCATCAGAGCCTCTAGCTTTATGGTTGTTGTTCAACAAAATCTCAAACCAAAGCAAGCATACGTAGAGAGAGACTCAAATTTTGAATCTTATAAGGAAGGTTAGTGCACCAAGAGAGAAAAAAATTGTGGAAGTGGAAGGTAAGAGAGTTAGAGGAGTCCATGGATATATTCTCTCTTTGGATGAATCATTTCATTTATTATCTTGATCAAGCAAAAAGTCTATATGAAAACCTTATTTTTTTCCAAGATAATGCCAAATTGCCATTTGGAATCCTATTATACGTGTTTGTTCAGCATACATACAGTAAAACCTCTATAAATTAATATTTGATAAATTAATTAATTATCTTTATAAAATAATAAAATTTGCCGGTCCCGAGTTGGACTAATGTAAAAACTAACAAAATTCGATAAGATAATAAGATAATAATTTTTTGGAAACTCTAATGTAAATATATGGTCCCAATTATATCATAAATTAATAATCGTATAAATTATGCTTATATAATTAAGATCATGTACTTGAATATGATTATTTTGTTGCTTGTTTTTACTTTAAGAGTTTAAGTTGAAATCTCCTTAAAATTATATTGTCTTTTGGATATGTATTCAAGACTCATTGTAGATATGATAATTGATTCTATATGCATAATATTATTTTAATTTTAACATCAATATTAGTGATATTCGTCATATTTTCTTGTATACATTGAATTTATGATCATTTATCATTTTCATTTAGATAAATTCAATATGTTAAGAATAACATATCTTTTGCAAAATCTAAAAATAATAATCGCAACTTTGCATATATGCATTTATTTTATATATTTTTTTATACAACATCATTTATTTTATTTTATTTTGAAAATTTATGGATTAAAACTAACTGTTCTCTATAAATTAATAAATATTAATTTGTTGATTAAATAATATCTCTCTAAATTAATAAATTTTCAAAGTCCCAACATTATTAATTTATAGAGGTTTTACTGTATATTGTTTTCTTTATACTATTATAATTCAAACCGAACCTTTGGCTCATAATCTCTCCCAGTGTCCGGAGCCAGCGGTTGAAAATACAACATTTAATTTTAAGGCGTAAATCACTCTTTCCAAGTAGATTCGAACTAGTGAACTCGGTTATTCTCCAAATACCACTAGGCCAAAGCCCACTCGTAATTCAAATGAATTTGTAAGATTGGCTATTGCTCCTTCGTATAGAGATGGCCAATAAATAATATAAATGAAAGACACTTTCATATTAGACTACCGAAAACAAGTTTGTGTTAATCCAGAATAAAAGACACACATCTGCTTTGCTTAAACAAGGTGATTTAAGAACAAAGACTTAAACAAAATTGATCTAAGTTTGTGTGTTTGTTATTAATAAGAAACGTGTTAGTCTGATATTTATGTTTATTTGATAAGATCATCCCCGCACATGAAATACGAAAACTCTAAAAATATGAGATTTTCTTTTTAAAAATATGAGAGTAATTAATGATTTTTTCCCCCTTTTTCCTCATTGAAAAATCTATCATTTAAGGTGAAATTATATATATCCAATGGTGTAAGATCCTGGAAGGGATCTCACAAGACACACGGATCAGAAAGGGGTGGATGAACAAACTAGTTGGCCTTCTCTCTCTCTAGTGAGTTCTGGTCTAGGGGACGTGATGGGGGACGTGATGGCACCAAAAGGGGTATGGAAGGACCCTTGATACAGCAAGATCTCACGGTTCTGATGAAGAAACCGAGAGACAAATCTCAAGAACAGGCCTGCGGCTATGCTCACTTGAGAGGAAGAAAGTACGTTCTTTATTGATAAAAAGTTGTAATGATACATGGCTGCTCTTAGAGGAACTTTATAAGAGTTTTGTGGCAGCTAAAACCCTAGGAGAAAACTACTTTACAATCCTGAAAAGAAAGCCTAAACTACACGTAGTTTCTCCTTGGTTCCAAATATAGAAAGTACATAAAAACTGAAAATAATAGAAACTAATCCTTGCTGTGGCTTGAACCCTTGCACTCATGAGCCCTCTTTACCATTGAACTGATGAGTTATTCCTGCACAAAACGAATGGACAACACTTACCTGGTTGATGCGCAGAAGAGGTCATTCTTGAGAAGAGGTCTTGAAGTCGGTTGTTGGAGCAACTTGAACGTGGACTTGAGGGTCTTCTTCTTTATTCCTGAAGTCTTGAATCTTGTACTCTTCTTGGTCTTCACTTCCTTCTTCCACCACAATAGCTTCTATGGCCAATTTTAACTTGTCATGTAGGGTCCGGACTCTAGATCGTGTCATGGGGCCTGAAATGATTGTGGGAACGTCTGGTTCAGCTTGGTTTGGGTTGAGGTCCTCATCATCCAAGTTCTACTAGGTTTCACAAAATAAATGAAGAAGTATATATATATATAATTCCTTAATGTAGTGTTTTAAACCAAATTATTATTTAATTAATTTAGTTAAATAAGAAAATATATTAAAATTCTAGTAAATAATATATTAATCATATGCAAATTTGATCAAATTTCTACGATCAGTTTTCTTGATATTTAAATTCATCATATAAAATATTTTTAGTTACTATACATATAGTATATTTGTCATTAAAAATGTTGCTTTTGGGTAGCTCGAATTTTGTATCACTTTTTTTTTTTTTTTTTTTTTTTTTTTTTTTTTTTTTAAAAAAAAAAAAAAACCCAAAACTTGGTTNCAATGCACTAAGCTGAGTTCGAACCAAGACAGTGACACAGTGACATACACTAGCACAACCGCTAGGCCACAAGTCCTTGTCTGTATCAGACATTTTATGATATTTAGTAGAGAAGTTATTGAGCCTAAGATATTTAAACTATGCATATATAATTTCAGTTTGCAAGCCTTTGACTAATTTAGTGGATCTCTTCTATGGTGATCCATGTCAAACATGATGATTATATATGCTTGCACTTAGATGCAAAACCAATCTAAAGCATCTCAAAGATTGGGTCAGATGAAGGTCTTTCTTTTGGATTTTAAATATCAAATTTGGACACAAAATAGTAAATTGAGTTAGCTTCAATTTGGTGGTCGTTTCAACTCATTCTGATAAGCGGTTAGAAAGATATTACTGTTTTAGTGAAGGCATGTCCTGCTAGCGAGCAAACAGAAAAACACCAAGAAACTGTCTGAAGGGTGGCGACCGACACCACACTATGAAATCCTTTCTTCTTCAACCAAAATTTGCTTATGGGTCCCGTCAAAGCATGAACATTACAAAATGACACCCCCAGTGGTGAAATTGAGATCACAAACATGAAATGAGACTCACAAAGGGTTCAATTCTACTCACCAAGCTTGTTATGTGTCCTTTCTTTGTATTTTTTAGTTTTATAATTTATCTTATTTCCTATATTTAGTCTTGATCACACTAGAACGATATTGGTTAACTGTTGGGGGATGTGGTTTTCTTTGTCAACTTTGAATCATTTTCACTGTTTTTCCTTGATTCACTTTATCATTTTACTGGGTCAAAATCAGTTTGAAAATATGTTCTTTATCTTGACTTATTATATCAACTTTTTCATCTTAGTGGTCATTGTTGTAGAATCAATTCATATCAAACAAATGAAAAATTTGAAGGCCAACTAGTTAACTAAATACATCCATATTTTCAACGGAATCCACTAAAAATTAAGCTAATTTCAGTGCTCTTTTGTGACTACCGTTCATAGGGCTTCACTCCACATTTGTACCTGACAATGTATGATTAAGATTTTTTTGTCATCCCCAACAAAAAAATTTCATTGATCCAATCAAGTAAGTCAATCTCTTATTCCACCATTATTGTTTTCATATCTAGTCGTCTATTTTATTAAATTAATATTTGATATATGATCTTTCAACATTTATATTCTGTTAGATAATATACTATAGTGATATACAATATATAACTGTCAAACATCTTTCTACGTTTGATGGAGCACATTTAAAATAAGATAGTTATTTAAATTTAATAGATTTTGTTTTACAAATTAATGAAAATAAAAATTCTCTATCACAACGTACAGAGTCATATCGACCTGGAAACCTGGAAACCTGGAAACCGAATTTAGCAAAAAGTTTTAACAGGACTAAACTATACAGCAAAGTAAAGTTATCAATGTGAAATAAAAAGAACACGATAAAAAGTGACAAATTCGTCATACTTTTTCAATGATGTTCTCAATTCGGACACAATCTAATGGTAAGAAACATGTCTGGAACATGTTGGGTGTTAAAGATTGGCTCATCCTTTTAACCACTATGTACATTCAACTCTACTTTACTCATTAATGGTTAAAAATGTTTTCATCACTGTGTCTCCCATTTTAATGGCACCAGTACAATCTCCCACCCAGCACAGTTGCTTCAACTATAAATTTATTACAAGAAGTGGGTCGCATAATTTTTGGCGATTTCTACAGTTTTCCTATGGCTCTTGAGTAGATGAAATGCATTTTTTACTGTTTGTACAGATTTACTTTATGGTTCAGTTGTACGTAACAGTAGATGCCTAACTTTTAAATATGTCAGTAACCATATAATGACGTTGCATCCTCTGAAACACTGTTGAATCAAAGTGCTGTATTATTGTCTGTATAATTTTTTTTATAATTTATTATTACTATTATATTATAAATCAAACGACCACAAAAAACCAAATAAAAATAAGAAAATAATCATCTAGATCACCCATAAGTACATTTTAGTGGAGGAATAAATTGACATACAATATATTAGACCATCTAGAGTGGTTAGTCTTAACTCTAATTCCTATGTAAAATAAATATGAAGAAAAAAAAGAGACATAGAAATGTATCACTTTTAAGACACTCAATTATGATATGTCCACTTGTTATTGGTTTTTGAATCATCAACACATTTAATGTTTTAATTAATTAGTTTAGACACTCCTTTAATTGGATAATGACTGTAGTTCCTCTTAGGCTTAGATAAGAAATATACAGTGTATTGTGAACACAATAAACCACCATTTATACATTATTTCACTACATTAGAACTTGTTTTTTTTTTTTTTTTTTTAGTTTTTTTTTTTTTTTCCCNTTTCACTACATTAGAACTTGTTTTTTTTTTTTTTTTTTAGATTTTCTTCTTTTTTACCCATGAAAACTTACTCATTGTTATCGCTGTTTGTCGTCTTCTAAAGCCGCCACCAACACCTTCTTTAATAAGGATTACGAGATATTCTCAAGACTTTAACCGACTTTCTTATCCTCATCAAGAGAGTCACGAACAAGAGAAAAAATACACACTTTTAAACACTTACAAGCTTACAAGCGAACCAGCTCCCAGGTTCTCCTATCGTTCTTGTTCCTTACTTTATTAAGTTTCTATTTAAGAGCTCATTGTAAGGGAGACGTCTCATCCCCATTTTTGGAGAATGTTTCTGAACCCTCTTGATTTATATGATTTTAATTTCAATTGATTTCATGTTTATTACTTTGATGTTCGATTTGTTACTTTGCTAGGGCAAAAGGATTTTCCATAGTGAATCTTGGTTTGATAAATAAGACTTTGAATATATGCATGATTAATTATTGCTTGACGGACAAGGCGTGAGAAGCTTATTATATTAACTTGAATCTCCCGAGTGTTGGCCGGCTAAGCCTAACAAAGGATAGTCGAAATACAATGATTTCGACTTCGTAAGAAATTTCAGAAGGCTTCATAGCAGCTACTATTATCAGAAAAAATTAACATGTGATCTCTGTTCATATTCCTGAAACCCTAACACTTATAAATCTTGATTACTTACGTTTTATTATCTTTGGTTTAGGAATTTAGAGGAATTATTCGCTCGGATACACTCTATTTCGATCGATTATACTTCAGTCGATCGCATCTCATTGGATACGATCAATCCAGTTCTCATGCACACTTTACTCTGCTGCTTAGCTCGAGTGACCTTAATAGTGCTACTGTGTGTCGTTTCTCTCTCTGGAATAGATCTTAAAGTATTACTGCGAAAGCCTGTGCGCTTGCATGAATATTTTGGGTACGTGAAAACTTATTCCCCATTAGTGGTACAAGTTATAATTTAGAAAGAGGAAGGCCCTAAATGTGCCAGCTATAATCCATGAAGCAATACACCGAACAACAGACTTCATCACTATTGAAGAGGAGATCAAGGTTCCGTCCCAAAAAGAATACGGATCAAAAAGCAACAACCACAACCCTCCCAAAGCGGGTTCGCAGCTGTGGCCACCAAAGAAGAACCCTTAAAATCCGAGGTACATCAATCACGAAGGATTCGAGTTCGCTGGATTTCAAAACTATCAGGTAAGATACGGTCGTGGAAAGAAACCATGGAACAAGTGGATTGAGAGGATCTGACCTTTAAGACGTAAAGGTCTGGTCCGACTTCCATCAGAACTATGGGCACGTAACAACAAACTGTCAAAGCCTAAGCGTAAAGCTTGTGGCAAAACTGATGAGAGGCAAACTTGAAAACAATATATGCATCAAAGACATCATGTATACGATCGAAAACAAAGAGCATTCAAAGCAAGCCAAACCTCAAGCAAACAATCAGCTGAACGCTAAAAAGGATCAGCCAAAGCGTGTAAAGAGAGATTGATAACAACGTTTTTAGCACCGAGTATCAAATAAATTTATAATGCCCGTCTAAACAACCGAAATTAATCAGTGTAGCATAGATGGGGTCGAACACATAGACCAATGAACAAACTAGACTAGAAATGAAATACGATAAATATAAATACCAACTACGAAGAAAATAACTAGAAACAAAAGTGAAACAAGTAACCAAAAATCAAGAAAACGGAGATGATAATGATGATGATTAACAATAACAATTGCAGGATGATGCTGGAAAACGGTGAAAACAATATTAGGAAAACGTTAAGACCCATGCAGTTTTTGAAAGTACAATAAAGTAGTAGACTCTTGGACTAATGTCGATCGACACCTTTGCAGGACGTCGATCGACAATGGTCCGAGGAATGGGGTGTCTTTCGACTCTTGTGGAGTGTCGATCGCTACTACGCTCTGAGTTTAGTCGTTCTTGAGCTAGAACACATGTTGTTTCACAAGACTATTGCTTTCGCGCAGGTGAAGACTCTTCTTACCCTACGGGGTTCCTTTTAGTGATGGTACCCATAGAATAAGGGCATAGAGATCTAGACTAGACTCACAAATAAAGTGATCAATTCTTAATACTAGTTGTAGTCTGCCATGAAAGTTAGTAGCATCTATTATTGGAATCCCGACGTGTCATAACCATGACATTGTCAGTGCCTAGGACCCTACGACTGTTCACTTGGGGGAACATACACCCTAATACCTAAAGATCCTCCCTTCTCATGAATGGCATAGGGATCGGATCACTCTAAAGAATATCATTGAAACAAAGAGAAACGACACTATTCTACCACGAGATATGTACAATCCTACTCCTACACAGACCCTAACAAGGGAACTACTCACTCATGGAGAGAAAAAAAGACATGATACGAACCAAACTTTTAAGAGAAACTTTCTTCAAAACTTGGATGAATACAAAGTGAGAGCTACAAGAGTATTTATAGGTGGAAACCACGATCTAGGGTAAAAAGGTGTCTTCTAGAAGGAGAATATTGAGCATCAATCAGCCTTCATTGCAGATCAATCGTCTTTTGGAAAGTTTCCATTTCTGCCTCCAGGAGGGTGTCGACTGAAACCATGGTGTGCTGTCGGTCGACAGGGCTATGTGATATTCTTGGAAACTTCATTTTGTGTGTCGGTCGACGCCTAGGTGGGTTGTCGGTCGTCACTCCACGGCATAAATTTTCATTTCTTCGGTCCTTGCTCCATTACTTGTTGATGTACGTCATTGTTCTTCCAAAACCACAAAAAACTCCCAACACGTAATTTTACCTAAAAACCCAATGGTGGTCAAATACAGGAAGTGGCGAGTTTGCGTCAACTTAAAGAGGAGAAAGAACAAAGGTAAATAGCTTAACATAATGATGGGAAATTATTGAAAGTGGGAATGACGAAGGAGGAGGTCGGGATTTGTAAAGCAAAAGCGTATGATGAATCTCAAGAATTAGTGAAAGCATTCTTGATTCCCAAAACTTATGTTTTTGAAAAAAAAAAGAAATTTTTTTGGGCGAGCCCAAGATAGATGGAATAGTGGGTTCAAGGTCGTAAAAAAGGTAATCGAAAATGGAAGGTTTGTCATCTGCAAATTATAAAGTCACAATGTTTGTTTTGTTGATCTTGATTCTTTTATATATATATATATATATATATATATATATATATA
>OVAF01004285.1:0-10324 GCA_900406245.1 Odontarrhena argentea
AGAAACAAAACAGCGAGATGGCGGAGCAGATCAAGGTTATGAGCGGAGAACTTGAAGTCAGGAAGCAGAAGATGACGATGCGCCGCAACTTAAACAATCAGTTCCAGACGCCGGCAGGAAACACGAGACCGGGACTGCTCCCGCTCAATCTGAACGCGACCCCTGTGACGAACCAGGCCGCTTTAGTTGGAGAAGGTGATACGTCAGAGGAGGAAGATCTCGAAGTCGAGAACGCGGACGGCACACCCATCGATCCTCTCATCCTAGCTGCCCGAAGGAAAGAAGCAGCCGCAGTACGAGCAGCGGCGCAGGCAGCAATACGAGCTAGAAACACATCTATGCAGTTGACGGAAGGTCTTACCGAAAACCTGGATGGAACACGTGACGACCCGATCGTAAGCGAGGAGCAAGGGCAAGCAGCGGCCACCACGCAGCACGACAACATAATGTTACGATCCGCCGCAGGACAGTCCGGAAATCAACAGGAAGACGACCTGCTCGAGAGACAAGAGAATCTAGCGCTGGTACGCCGCTTCCAGGAAGCGGAAAGTCGCAAGAACATGGAGCTTCTTGAAATCCGAGCTGCCCTGGACAAAGCATCGGAAGACTGGCGAGTCATGCGTTCCCAAGTACACAAAGCAACCAGTAGCGCACCCGAGATCGACAGAGTCTTGGAAGAAGCGAGGAACACTCCTTTCACTGCTAGAATCACGAACACCCGACTTCCGAACCCTGGCAAGCTCCGGATTCAAGTCTATGATGGACTGAGCGACCCGAAAGAACACCTCACGTCATTCCAGATAGCGATGAACCGCGCCGTGATAAGAGAGCGCGATAGAGATGCCGGCCTTTGCCTCATCTTCGTGGAACACTTGAAGGGAACAGCTTTGCAGTGGTTCTCAAAGCTGGAGAGGAATTCCATCGATAGTTTCGAACAACTTGCTGCCCTCTTCGTAAAGCAATATTCAATGTTCATTACGAGAGGCATCTCGGACGCAGATTTATGGTCTTTGAATCAAGGGCAGAACGAGCCTTTGCGAACATTCATCGGCCGCTTCAAGGAGATCATCGCAAAAATCGAAGGGATCAACGACAAGGCAGCAATTTCCGCGTTGAAGAAATCTTTGTGGTACGAGTCCGACTTCAGAAAGGAGATAGCCTTACATCCTCCACCTAGCATACAAGACGCTTTGCACCGTGCGAACGACTTCATAGTCAACGAAGAAGAAATGAAGATGTTATCAGAGAAGCACAGCACCACGAAAACTTCGACCAAGCCCGCAGCACAACCATCAAACACGCAACAACAGAAGAAGACTAACCCTGCACAGGGCTACGTCAATCACGAAGGACCACTTTTCGGAGGAGCCCATAACTACCAGGTGGGTTACGGACGAGGCAAGGCTAATTGGAATACTTGGACGAGGAACCAGAGCTCGTACGACGAGAAGGCTTTCTGCGAATTCCACCAGGCGAACGGGCATCCGACCGCAAACTGCAGGGTACTGGGCAACTGGCTGACGACAAAGCTTGCATCTGGAGAGCTCAGCCCTAACCTCGGCATGAAGGAGTTGGCCGAGCAGTGCCGAGCCGAAAAGGCCCTTGCGCGACCTGTGGCACAGAACGGGCAGACGAATGACGAACTTCCCAAGCGCGGAAGGCGCGATGACACTGATCCTGACAATCAAGGACAGAGAAGGCGAATCAACATGATCATGGGAGGATCGTATTACTGTGCTGACACGGTGTCCTCGATCAAAGCATTCCAGAGAAAAGCTGGAACAAGCTCCAACTGGTCGCAGAAGTCTCGTTTCCAAGACGATGCTATCACCTTTGAAGAATTTGAGACAACCGGAATCGACCAGCCCCATGATGACCCGCTCGTCATTGAGCTTCACGTCAAGGATTGTGACGTTTCGAGAATACTAGTCGACACTGGGAGCTCGGTCGATGTAATCTTTAAGGAGACGCTCAAACGGATGGAGGTTGATTTCTCGGACCTCGAAGGCACGCCGAAACCTCTGACGGGATTCTCGGGCGAAACTAGTATGACTATCGGAACCATCAAACTGCCAGTACGAGCCAAAAACGTTATGAAGATTGTCAATTTCTCTGTCGTCGACCATCCCGCCATTTACAATGCCATCATGGGAACGCCTTGGATCAACTCGATGAGAGCAATACCTTCGACGTATCACTTATGTTTGAAGTTCCCCTCTCCCACCGGGGTCCAGACGATCTACGGCGACCAAAAGGAGTCCAGGGGTTGTTTCCTCACTGCCCACAAAATGCGAGCTCGCGTGACCGACCAAGCACCTGATTCGAAAAAGTTGAAGATAGACCCGGATGGAGAGAAGGGTCTAGCTAAACTGTTATAGCAATTACAGATAGCGGGGGAGCGAGAGAACGACAGTTCAACTTGTGAACCCGTAATAAAGATTTGCATCGACGAGGCCAATCCAGAAAGGTTAGTCGAAGTCGGAGCTGATCTCGACAAAAGTTTGCTAGAAGACCTCATTGCTATGCTAAAAGAGAACGTTAACACATTTGCCTGGCAAGCCGAAGATATGCCTGGCATCAGCATCAACGTAGCCTGTCACGAGCTTAACGTAGACCCGTCGTTTAAACCGGTGAAGCAGAAGAGAAGGAAGCTGGGCCCTGAACGAGCGAAAGCAGTAAACGACGAAGTCGAACGGTTACTCAAAGTTGGATCAATTATGGAGGCAAAGTACCCCGATTGGCTCGCCAACCCGGTCGTGGTGAAGAAGAAGAACGGCAAATGGCGAGTTTGTGTCGATTTCACGGATCTAAACAAGGCATGCCCGAAGGATAGCTTTCCCCTTCCACACATCGATCGGCTAGTCGAAGCTACAGCAGGAAACAAACTTTTGACATTCATGGATGCTTTCTCAGGCTACAATCAGATCCTCATGCACCCGGACGATCGGGAGAAGACTGCTTTTATCACTGATCGTGGAATTTATTGCTACAAGGTGATGCCCTTCGGGCTAAAGAACGCAGGCGCGACTTATCAAAGACTTGTCAACAAGATGTTTGCCGACCAGCTCGGCAAGACAATGGAGGTTTACATAGACGACATGTTAGTCAAGTCGCTTGAGGAGGAGGACCATGTAGCTGACCTGGAAAGATGTTTCAAGCAGTTGAATCTCCATAATATGAAGCTTAACCCGACGAAGTGCAAATTTGCCGTGACTTCCGGTGAATTTTTGGGTTACCTAGTAACTCACCGAGGGATCGAAGCAAACCCAAAGCAGATAGGCGCCTTAGACAAGATGGATTCTCCGAAGACGAAGCGCGAAGTTCAAAGGCTGACTGGCCGAGTGGCAGCGCTGAACAGATTCATATCTAAGTCCACCGATAGGTGCCTTCCGTTCTACGACACGCTAAGAGGAAACAAGAAGTTTGAATGGAATGCGAAGTGTGAAGAGGCTTTCATACAGCTGAAGGAATACCTAGCGAGGGCCCCGATCCTTCACAAGCCTGTCGACGGTGAACCTCTGTACCTCTACACAGCCGTCTCGACTAGCTCAGTAAGCGGCGCGTTGTTCCGGGAAGAGCAAGGTGTTCAACATCCCATCTTTTACGTAAGCAAGACGCTCGCAGACGCAGAGACTCGGTATCCGCAAATGGAGAAGCTAGCACTATCGGTAGTAATGTCAGCTCGAAAGTTGCGCCCGTACTTCCAGTCGCATTCAATTGTCGTCCTGACGACCTTCCCTTTACGAGCCATCCTACATAGCCCCAGCCAATCCGGCCGCCTGGCAAAATGGGCAATTGAGCTAAGCGAATACGACATAGAGTACAGAACTCGAACTGCTGCAAAAGGACAGGTGCTCGCAGACTTTCTTTTAGAACTCCCTGAAGACTCGGAAGCCAAGACGGTTGAAGATGACGAGTTAAACACAAAGCCTTGGCTTCTCCACGCTGACGGATCGTCATCTAAAAATGGCTCTGGCGTTGGTATCAGACTAACATCGCCAAGCGGCGAAGTCCTAGAGCAGTCGTTCAGACTCAAGTTCAAAGCCTCGAATAACGAAGCTGAATACGAAGCGTTGCTAGCAGGCTTGCGCCTAGCCCTGGGACTCAAAATCAAGCGGATTCACGCCTTCTGTGACTCTCAGCTAGTCGTCAGCCAATACAACGGAGAATTCCTCAGACGCGAACCTCGAATGGATGCATATGTCGAACTAGCCAAGAGCCTCACCAAGCAATTCGACGAATTCTTGTTGACAAGGATACCACGAGGGGAGAACACATCGGCGGACGCACTGGCAGCCTTAGCCTCGTCATCCGACCCAGATCTTCGCAGGGTGATTCCAGTCGAATTCCTTGAAACTCCAAGTATCAATCTCGCGAAGGATGTCGCAGTAGTGCGCGAACCCGGGGAGCTTGACATACAAGCCGCAGACGAAATCCTATTCACCGGCGACGAAAAATATGGTTGCGATAAAGTCTGGATGGACCAAATACGCGCTTACATCGACGACGGCGTGTTACCTGCAGACAGATGGGAAGCTCGTAAACTCAAAGCTCAGGCTGCAAGATACATCCTACTTGACGGAAACGTGTTCAAGTGGGGGCTCTCCGGACCGTTACTAGCAGGAGTCGAAGGAAAGGAAGCGCGCAGGATTATGGAAGAATTTCACTCTGGGTCATGTGGCAATCACTCAGGCGGCAGATCCCTCGCCATCCGCATCAAAAGACACGGCTACTATTGGCCCACTATGGTTAGCGATTGCGAAAAATTCTCCAAGCGATGTGAGAAGTGTCAGCGGCATGCTCCCAACATTAACCAGCCAACCGAATTGCTGTCTTCTGTGTCCGCTCCTTATCCATTTATGCGATGGTCCATGGACATCGTCGGACCTCTACACCGATCAAAGCAGAAACGTTTCTTACTCGTTCTCACAGATTATTTCTCAAAGTGGGTAGAAGCAGAATCGTACGCTAGCATTAAAGATGCTCAAGTTGAACACTTCGTTTGGAAGAACATCATTTGCCGCCATGGTGTTCCATACGAGATAGTCACAGACAATGGTTCACAATTCATCTCCGCACGTTTCGAAGGTTTTTGCGCACAATGGAAGATTCGACTAAGCAAGTCCACGCCTCGATACCCTCAAGGCAACGGGCAGGCCGAAGCAACCAATAAAACCATCCTCGACGGTCTTAAAAAGCGTCTCGACGCCAAAAAGGGGAGATGGGCTGACGAACTCGAGGGCGTCCTCTGGTCCCATCGGACGACGCCTCGAAGCTCGACAAAAGAGACTCCATTTGCCCTCGTCTACGGCATGGAATGCGTCATACCACCAGAAGTCCATTTTCCTGGAGTTAGGCGACGGCTGTTGCCCGGTCAAGAAGGTCTCAATCATCTCCTTATGCTCGACGAGCTGGACCTAGTCAACGAAAGACGAGACCAAGCCCTCATACGCCTACAGAATTACCAGTCTGCTGCTGCTCGGTATTACAATAAAAACATCAAACAGCGACGTTTCTACGAAGGGGACCTCGTCCTACGGAAGGTCTTCCAGAACACGGCGGAACTTAATGCCGGCAAACTTGGTGCTAACTGGGAAGGACCATATCGCATCACAAAGGTCATCCGCCCCGGCGTCTACGAACTGGCCAACATGGCCGGCACCCCAGTCCCGAGATCCTGGAATGCAATGCACCTGAAGAAATACTATCATTAAACGATCTCCGAATCCTTGAACTACGAGTCGGCTTGATCCTCGCAAGAGGTACGTAGGCAGCTTTCCTTCGGGAAGGTTCAGCTGGCCCCCCCCATCAAAAGGGGGGGGGAGTGGGTACGTATACTCATATACTCCCAACACTCGTCTCTCGACGCTCATAACTTTAATCGTCTCTTGACATTCACACTCCTCATCTGAGCTGGCCACTCAGTTTGAGCTATTACATCCTTCACAGGATAAACCCTCTTGGGGACATGCGCGCATACGTTTACAATTGGAGCAGGAACGTTCAAGGAGAAACGAACTTGTAAACCAAGCGAAAACGTCTCTAGCATCCAAAAACCCAACATCTGAACGTTGGTCGGATAATTGCATATTTAGTTTGGAGCAGGTGCTTTAGTGAAAAAGTACTTGTAAACCAACTATTATGACAACTGTTGAATCGAAACCCAACATCAGAACGTTGGTCTTACTCACATAAAACGAAGTCATGTTCAAAGAACAAAGGCATCTCGCCTCGTCTGCAAAACAACTAAGCGACAAAGGAATATCAAAAGCAATTCCGATAATATCCTAAAGCGGATAAAGCCGTCCAGGCACATAGAATATTCGCCGTCATCGGCTATGTCTTAAACAAAAAGCATCCAAAAAGCAAACCAAGTCTAAAGACCAACGAAGTCTAAAAAGGAACAAAAACACAAGTCAAACATCAGGGAACAAGCTCCCCGTCTTCAGCGCCACCATCAGCCTCTCTCGCTTTCTCACCAGCCACCTCGGCACCCTGTGAAACCTCATCTCCCTTAGGCGCAGAAGCCTCCTCGTCGTTCTCCGCATCTGGAGTCTTCCTTTGATCGCCGAGTCTCTCCTCGTCAGGTTTCTCAACCTCTTCGCCAATCTCATCTCGCTGAGTCTGTGCATCGCCGACTGTCTTGGAAGCGTCAGCCTTCGGATCACTCCCTATGTTCGAATCCACTGGAAGTGTTCCAGTTGTCTTCTCGCTCGCCTCGCCGCTCTTCTCAACAAGTAACGCCTCAACTTCTGGGGCTTCATCGTTGGAACCATGCACCTGGATGATCCCAAGGCTACGAGCCTCCTCTTCGAGCTGAATACCATCACTCGCTGGAACATTATGAAGCAGTAAAGCAGAGCCAAGACCCAGACATTGTTTCAAGGAGTCAAACATGCCATCGAGGTCCTTCTCGGCTTTCCCATGCTCAGCCATCAACTCCTTCGCCGCGGCATCCTCTTCGTCTAACGAAATTTTTCCTGCCCGGAGATCCTTGATTAACTCGACATTGGCCTTCGACTGAGAGTAATCCATGAAGTTCGTAATGCCATCTCCTTGAAGCCAATCGATCATCGGCCCAGCCACCTTGCGGATCGCAGCAAAACGCGCCTCGGATTTTGCTTTCTCCTCCTCGACCGCAGCAAGAACTTTCTGATCAACCTCGGCTTTGACGGCGACGAGCTGACCCTGCGCCTTCTCCAAGTCACGCTTCGCCCTTGAAACCTCAAGCTTCTGCGTAATGCTATCTGATTGAAGTCGGCCGACCTCCCTCGTCAATCTCTTGTTCTCATCCATGGCGAGATCAGAAACCGAGTAGCGCTTCTTCAGATCAGCTATCTCTTTCTCCAACCCTTCAATCCTCTCCGCAGATTCCAAAGCATCCGCCTCGTAGCCGGCGACAGTTGAGTTGATCGTAGCAAAAAACTGATATAAGCTCAGAACAGTTAGGAACGAGTAACAATTGAAAGGTTAAGCGGAATAAGTAAAGAAGTGAACTGACCTCAGCACCGTCAATGGCCAAGTTCCTGTAACGACGACTCTTCATGAGATTCTTCGTCGTCGGAAGCTCACAGCCTGGTCGAAGAATCCTCGACACCAGCTCCACTGACTTTTTAGGGTCGTCGACAAAGCTCCCCAATTGCTCAGATGGAGGAACGGAAGATTTCCTTGGCTTCTTAGAAACAAGCTCGTCACCCGCGGGGGAATCGTCGTCCTTCCCTCTCTTCTTGTTCCCCTTAGCCTGGTGAGGAGCCAAGCTTGAAGTCGCAGGACGCTTCGTCGTTGGCAAGGCAATGACGAGATCCGCATTCCCAGAAGCCCTTGGAGCAGACTTCTCCACAGGGGCGTCAGACATCTTACCTTTCCTCTTGTCTTCGGCTCTCGGCCTCGTAGGTGGACGCGGAGGCAAAGGGAGAGGCTCTTTCTCCTTCAGCTTTTTGCGCTCCCGAGCGGAGAGACGTCCCATTTCCCTTTCCATAGTTGCTCTGACTTCCTCTGTAGACTCGTCGGAAGATGAAAGCGCGTGTGGACCGAAACCCGAAGAGAGAGCTCTGGCCTTTTCGACTCGATGGATTGAGAAATCCTTATCCCACTTGGTGTTCTCTTCCTTCAACTCGTCAAACACGGCCGAGAAATTAGCTGGCTCCGTCGTAACAAGCTTCGTCACTGCAAAATAAGCAAAAATGATCAGTCTCCACTTAAGCTAAGGCATAGAGAAACAATTGATAACTACCGCGAGTTCCCCAGCTTCTTTTAACAATGCCTATGCTATCCTGCTCTACGGTGTGCTCATTGATGGGCACGAAGAAGAAACAATTAGCCCAAGACGCGTCCTTGTTATTGAAATCGCGAATAACAGCCTTGTTCTCGCGAGGAAAACAGTAGGAATAATCGGACCCTTTCCTATTAGAACTCCACCGAAGCAAATTATCGAGGTGACCAACTGAAAGCTCAATGCCGCACTCGGCACTCCTTACCCATATTCCAACCAAGTGTTTAAGGCCGCGAGGCGTGACCTGCGAGATCGAGATGTTAACCTCGGAGATGAACCTGATGAAGAGCGAAGGAATCGGTAGCCACAAGTAGCATTTGTAGAAGTACGCCTCGTATAAGGTCATGTATCCTTCCGGAGGGGCATTCGCTCGATCGTCTGGTCCTGGAACTAGAAGCTCGACCTCGTCATCAATCAAGAACTCTTCCCTGAGGCTGGTCAAAGTCCTCGTAGTCGAAAGCGTTTGTCCTTTCCTCCATCCTTTAGGTTTCTTCCTAGGCTTCATCTTCAGATGCTGACGCCTGTACGCTGGACCCATCCCCTGGTCAAATAAACGACGATTTAAGAAACGGTTTTCCCAGTCAAGATCACGATAAAAATCCTCGTCCTCGACTTTCACCTCGGCTAGAAGGTTTGGGTCTAAATCCTCAGATGGCTCGTCGATAAGCGAAGGGATGTCAGTGCGAACCCTCCGGCTCGGTCCTGCCTCCTCCATAGGAACCGACTTCTCGAGATTTCGCGAACTAACCTCAGGATCGTCATCAAAGTCCAGATCGTTCGGTGTGACTGCTGGACCTTGAGGGTCGTCATCCTCGGAGGATCCCGGTTCGTCACCTTCTGAGATAGGTTCGGTCTCTTGATCGGATAGGGGTTCGGTATTATCAGAAGGGTTTGGTTCGGCAAGATTAGGATCGTCGCGAAGGCGGTTCGTAACATTAGATGATTCACCAGACATAACTTACGGAAGAAAAAGTGACTTATAAGGTTTCGGAGAGCTGGATCGTCAGGCTTTTGGAAGAGCGGATCGTCGCAGATGGTGCGAGATCAGATCGTCGCAGACGGTGCCAGGTCAGATCGTCGCAGACGAGAGTAGATCGTCGCGAATTAAACCAGACCAACTCGTCGCAGAAATCGCCAAAATCGGATCGTCGCCGAATCGTCAAAGTCGGATCATCGTCGGCGAATAAAGAAGCGAATCGGAATTCACAATAAATTAGGGTTTCAATCGGGTTTACGAATCAAATCGGCGAATTTCTACGAATAAACAAGAAAACTGGAAAATAATCAGCATGAGAAGATCTACCAGGGAGATTCGCTAAGAACACTACGAAGAACATTCAAGAACACTACGAAGAACATTCAAGAACACTACAAAGACGATCTAATCTACAAAAAAAATCTAAGGAGAGAGAGCAGAGAAAAGTACCTTAGAGGAATTTGTGGCTTGGCAAGTTATGAGGGGAATGAAGGGGGGCTCTCCAATTTATAGAGAATGACGACCTAGGGAACAACAAAAACCCTAGGCCCGCGTAGAGAAGCTGTCGGGCCGAGCCCACTAAAAAAAAAAGAAGGTCATAAGTTATTTTTCTATTACTTAGAAAAAAATAAAAGATCAGACTCAACAATCATGACGAGCCACAAGTGACTAACCATTACTTCCAGCCGCCACGTATGGTTCAATGACAAGACTAGTTACGAGTCATTAGACGCTTCAAGCCGTCGCCAGGCTAGTTCGTCGTCATCTTTCACCTAGTCATTTGATGGGATCGGCATTCTTTTCGTCGCATGCTCGACTCTCTCACTTCGGCCCTAGTCGACAAAGATTGAATCGTCGCGTTCACTACACCAACTTGAAGTCAGTGGATGCTAAAACCCACAATCGCTTAACCATGGATTGCTTGGTCCGGCATCAAGAGGTTTGGCTAGTCGTCTTATAACACGTCGCTTAACCGACCATTTGAAGCTAGGATCGTCGTTCTTTTGACAATTAGATTAGCCTCGTCATCTTGACATTCATCGCTCGCAACTCTCGGACTCCAAGACTTACGAGCT
>OVAF01004289.1:0-10308 GCA_900406245.1 Odontarrhena argentea
ATGTCGACCACATTATCAATGACCGGTTTCATTTATTTTTCTTCGAAATTATTTAAATTTTGGACCACCCAATGTGTCTAAATCTTGTACTACTGGAATGCTTTTAAAACCTTTTATATGTGGATGTCTCTCGAGTGGATCTTTTTCATAAACGAGATGTCTTATGTCTCTATGGTTGATTGTAGAAATAAGTGATAATGACTGAGCATCACCTTTCGTAAACCATAATATATATAAACCAATTAGAAGTACAGACATCATATTTGATTGTAAAGTGATGTTTGAATTTCAGTTTGTAATGATGAAATGGAAGAATTTTTTTATTCATATGTCATAATTGTTATCTTTTTAGAATTCAAATTTACAGTTCACAAAATTGGAATGAACCGATATTGTTATCTTTACAGTACACACACTAACAAAAGTTGAATGAACTATCACATCTATGATTCAATATTTATCAGTGATTATATATGATCCAAATTTTAATGGTTGTCTATGAAATATTGTACAGTCAATTTTACATCTTGGCGTTAAAAGCCCTCTGAAAAATGTCATCAAAATTGATCATGCGAGGTAATTAACAACAAAACAGACCATAGTGTTTCCATACTCATATATCTTATGTTACTCTAGAATAAGTATCATCAAAATGACAAAACTTGTGATAATAAGTTATTAACTTCATTTTAGCTATATAGATTTTCCCAACTCGTATTCGATTTCTTTCACATTTATTTGTAAACACCTTGTCTTTCGAGCGAAACACTATTTTTCAATACAAAATTCAATTTATGAATGTATGGTTGATAAAAAAAAAAGTTAATATGGTTGATAAAAAAAAATTATTAACTTTTTTTTTAGTATAAAATAATTGTTAATCTCCCAGCCAAATGTTATTGGATTTTACATATATAATACGATATTGAGTAAAATGGTTTACACAAAAATAAATGTAATCATAGAAAACTTGCCACTTAATGACAAATTCTTCGATGTCAGTGTATCTTTTATACATTCAAAAAGATAAAGCAGTACGGCAAATGTTTTCGAAAGTTGGTGAATAAACTAAGAAACCCTTAAAATATATTTATTTTTTTACCATATCAGAAAAAGATATTTATGAGACAGAAATAGTAGAATAATTGTGGACAACAGTCAATAATTAGGATACCCGCACCGTATTTATGGAATTTTTTTCATAATGTTTGGTGAAAAGTTTTAAAATACTAAAAAGCTAGAAAATGATAAGGTTTATTATGTTAAGAGACAGACAAAACATATGGAAAAGAAACATGTCTCCAGTTACGTCAAACTCAAAAACATCACCATCTCCATTTAATGCACTTACCCTCTTTATTTATTTATTTATTTTTTTCCCAACAAAGGTAATAAATTTTGGAAGAAAAAAAAAGAAATAGGAATATGAGGAAGATAATTCCAGAGAAATTCTAGAGACTGAAAGATTGGGTTTACTGAACATTGACAGTTTCAGTTTTTCTGATCTTTTGTTTCTCACATGCCTCCTGATTCAAATAAAACTACACTCTCTATATCATTAATTTATCCATTTCGGTTCAGTTCAATACCGGGTTCATCCTCTCAATCACAGCTAGTCAAACCCGGATTCACATGCCAGCCGAAAAATGTACAGTTAGTCAGTTACTCGATATTAGAGCTCACACTAGATCATATATCTTGAAGTTTTTGTAACNAATCCTCTCAATCACAGCTAGTCAAACCCGGATTCACATGCCAGCCGAAAAATGTACAGTTAGTCAGTTACTCGATGAAATCACTCAGCAGGTTTGACCAAAAAAAGTCAGTTACTCGATATTAGAGCTCACACTAGATCATATATCTTGAAGTTTTTGTAACATTTAGATTCAGTCAAATCCAAAAAATAACAACGATTGAGATTCACTATATTTATGGATGTCACTAAAAACAAAGATTTACAATTACCCGATATTAGAAAAAACTAGATTATCAAAAAGTTGATGCCACTTGGTTTTGTGCTATGATATCTGTAAACTGAATTTCCCTTAGAAAAAAATTATCTGTAAAATGTACATTGAATGGTTGAACCAAATTCCTAATCAGAAATTTGGAAAACTCGGTTAAACCAAACCGAATGAAGAATCATGTGAAACATATCATACTTCTCTGGCTTTACATGCCACAGAAAATGTTTCTGCACTTTCTTTACTCTCATCTGCATTTGCTTGTACCGGCGTTCGGATATCGACATCAGAATGTTCTTCAAATTCGGTATATCTTTCTCCGGTATAAAGAGAGCAAACGACTCCCAATTCAAAATATCGAAAAAGGGCGGGACAAAGTTATCAGATATGATGACTGGGACACAATCATAGAAAATGGCCTCTACCACTCTCGGACTGTTCACTTCGAATCCTTTAGCGCAAATGCAGTACTTGCTCGTCTTCATGAACTGGAGGTAGTTCTTGTTTCCTTTAGTCCGAGGAAGTTTACCGAATATCTTCATGTCGGGATCTTTGTTGTTACCCCAGTAGGAAAGGAGGATGTGCCGAAGATATCCGTGTTCAGGCTTCCCAGCAAAGAAAGCAAGTATTGGTCTTTGTGACGCGGATTTTCCACCAATGTTACTTAATGGTTTTTTGGGATCTCTAACCATTGTCTCGGGTAAAGATACGTCCTTTCCAAAGACAAAGCCTTCTTTAACATCCGAGTTGCACAACGCCCTTATACTCTTCGAGAAATGCTTTCGTGTCTCTGACGGGGTCTAAAAATGTCACCAAACAACATACAATACAATTATCAGAAAATGATCTCAAAGATCCAATCTTTATAACTTCATAGACATGTCACAAAGATCTTATATATATTATTTACATCTCTATAACTTCATAGACATAGACATATGTCACAAAAGATTCTCATGGACAAGAGAAGAAGACATTACCCAGTCATGGCAGCCAGCAAGGAAATGATCAGCTCCCGAAGTTCGATTCCAAAAAGGGTATTTCGCGGAAATGTAGTCTACATAGTCTTTTAGATACTTAATGAGATTGCGGTGACTATGCGAGTCTTGAACATATAGAGTTACCTCGAGCATCCGAGTACTGAAGGGTAAGTAGAAAAGATGAGCTTTCGAAGAGTCATGAGTGACAAATCTATTGTTGCTGGATTCCATAATTTTCATAAACCAGCCTTCTGATGCATATATTCCATTGAGTATTGGATTGTGCATTATAGGCTTATTTCCTTCTTTGTACACATAAACTTTCAGCATCTTCTCCATCAACTCATAACTCCTGAGAATTTCAATATCAACTCAATTCAGTATCAGAATATGAGCTTTGATGAAGCTTCAAGAACAGAACGAGACTCACTTTTTGAAGATGGAAACGTTGCGATAAAGAGGAGCGTAGAGGAGAGGGTCTTTGTCATCGATCGGTGCATTCTCAATCTCGTGTTTTGCTTGTAAAAGCTCCAAGTCAGGTTTAGTAACCCATTTTGGTTTCTGAAAAAAAAAAACAAATCGAAAAGATGAAACATGTTAGTTAAACTATTGCTTCTTCCTAAGTAAGATTGTATCATATCATATCAGGATCATGATGAACCTTTGCTCGTCGATTCAGAGAAACACGGTTTTCACGCAACTGCTTGCTCATCTCGGATATTGATACCACTCCGGAACCAGGAATTTTAGCGTTCTCCTTTAAGTCAGGAACAAATCTCACAACAGGAGGAACATTGCCACTCTCAGTTTTAGTTGGATTCCTTTCCGGTACCCGGCTAGGAGTAGGCACTGTTGCGTTTTCTTTTACATGAGAAGGATTTAAACCAGGTAATGGTGGCGGGGGCTTTGCACTCACGACAGGTGCCGTTGCATTTTCCTTTACCAACGTTGTGTTTAGACTTGGTGATGCAGTAGGGGGCTTTGCACTAGGAGCAGGTGCTGTTGAATTTTCCTTAACCAGAGTTGTGTTTAAACTAGGTGATGCAGCCGGGGCCTTGGCACTCGCAGCCGGTGAGGTTGCGTTTTCCTGTACCAAAGACGGGTTTAAAGGCGGTAATGCAACAGGTGCAGTTGCATTTTCCTGTACTGAAGACGGGCTTAAAGGCGGTAATGCAGCAGAGGAAGTTGTGTTTTCCTGTACCGAAGACGGATTTAAAGGCGGTAATGCAGTAGGGGATGTTGCACTAGCAGTAGGTGCAGTTGCATTTTCCTTAACTGAAGACGGGCTAATAGGCGGAATGGCGGGAGCAGTCGCATTTCCTATGCTATCGAATATCTGATCAACCTCGACTTCTCCGTCTTCTCCTACAAGTGAAGTTGAGTTTCTTGAAATGGGAATCTTGGAGGAAGAGAAGATGGAGGAGATAGCGTTTGGTAGCTCGATGTATTGGAAAGTGACAACTAGAGCAAATGTGAGTCCCAGAAGCCAAAGAAGTCGTCTGCTTTCTACCTTCCATAGCCATGGAAACGCATGCCTCATCTCTTAAGGCCTTGCAATTAGCCTGTCACACTCAGAAGTATCAATCTCTATAATCAAATCAATCATATAAACCAACCTGTTTCTGTAAACTGATATGGTCAACGCCTGAGCACAATGTATTCAATAAAACACATAGAAATTGTGAATTCCAGAGCTAGTTAGAAGCAATATACAGAGCAAATTCTTGATATATGAGTGTTGTTACTCAAAGTATCAATCTCTAAGAAGAAGAAATCATATAATTTCAATATGATTCTGGAAACTGATATGGTCAACGCCTAAACCCGTTAAGCTAATGCGATCAAAACATTGAAAGTTGTGAATTTAAGAGCTCAGAATGAAGCAACTCACTTAGAAAATCCTAACAAACAATTTTACAAAGACATACATTCTTTAGCTAAATTATCATCCAAATCATTACTTTGGCTTTTCATTATCTAATTACAGAAAACATCACTGCATGCAACATGTTAAAGATGGTACTTATGATGATATGATTATCAAATGATTCTATATATACTCTGCCTCACCAAGAAGAGAGAGAGAGAGAGAGAGAGAGAGAGAGAGAATCTGGAAAAATAAAAACTTACAAGAAGATTGATCGGAAGTCAAACAAAGATCACAAGAGAAGCCATGTGCTAATATCCTCGAGGAATACGAATTTTATGAACAGAACTACCCTCGAGATCCTTGTGCTAATATCGAGAATGACACAAGCATTGAATGGTTGACATTTTCAAGGACTATGGGATACTACTACTAATTAAGGTTCCTTGCATGTTGCGGCAATTCATATGACTCTTTACTTAATTGATTGATTGTTTTGGGACAAAACAATAAAAAATTTACACATTTAAGTTTGAAAAAAATAGCCACATTTGACTTTGGATATGAAATAAATTCTTTGAAAAATCAAGAGAGTACGAATTTTGGTTCTTGCAACACCAACTCTATATTACAATTGGTAAAAATAAATAAAAACACACATTATTAAGGGAATATTCCACAAGTGAGTGTTGTCTGAATATATAATTGTAGTTTGTTAGTTATGCCAAAATTGTGTGATATTTTTTTTGGACAAGTCTATATCATGGGGTGATCAGTGAGTAGTAGAGTATTGTTGTATTCATATGGATTGACAAAGGTGTTACATACACAAATTTGTGCACTTGTGAGAATAATTGAAGACTTGCAAATTATTTATTGCTTGAGAGACTGATTTATTAGTAATAATATTTTCAGGTATTTCTGCAGTCGAAATTTTAAAATAACATTGAAATAAAATAATCATAACCTTAATGTCTATATGTGAGAATTGCTTCAAAAAACTAAAAAAACTAATGTAAATAATGAAGAAGATATAAAAGAAAAATAAACATTATGAGATAATTATTTTCGGAGAGTCGTTTGAGAATTATTACATTAACAAGGCGATCCCCGTGCTAAAGCACGGGACGATTACTTTAAGAATTATTTTCATAAACCAAATAATTAAAAGTTATTTACGTCTTTAGTTAAATCATGATAGATGATGATTGAATTCTCTCAGCTATGAATATCAAGTTTTAAAATGACCAAGATTCGTGACCGAAAAACAAAAAATTGACCAAGACATCAGACATTGGGCCAAACTCTTATAATAATTTTTGTTTTGGGGATACCATAGTTGATTGACACCGTAGTTTAATAGGCATCTTGGAAAAGAAAAAATATAATACCTAGATTAATTTAAACAAATGAATATTAAAATAATTGGAATAGAGGAAACAAAGGAAAGTGAAACCCAAAACAACAAATTGCTAAAAGGAGATTAGCTTCATAACAAACCAACTCCGTAAAATTGGGAGACTATACAATGTTATTATAGCTATGTGAATATACATATATATATATATAGATATAACATAGGCATATAAGGTTTAGAGATTGAAAAATTGAAACAGAATCTAATTAAGAGCACAAAATCTAAGACTTATAAAGATTTTTAATTAACATATTTTTTATCTGATTTACAAATATTTTTAAACATATTTTCTTATATTTCTCTGAAATTTTGTGAGTTTCAAGTATGATAATATATCTCACAATTGTATATAAAGATTTTGTTCTAGGGTTTTGAATGTTATTTTGGGCTTTTATACAGAGTTGGGTTTAATTATTATTTTTTCGCAAATGGGTCGTAGAGAAATCTATGACGTCGTTTACAACTGCCCAAAACCTCCTCTGTTCTCGTCGAACGCAACTAACCTAGNATTTTTTCGCAAATGGGTCGTAGAGAAATCTATACGGGCTTTTGATGACATGGAATAACGACAAATCAAATTAAAAGAGTTTTAATGAAACCTTGTACATGAAACGACGTCGTTTACAACTGCCCAAAACCTCCTCTGTTCTCGTCGAACGCAACTAACCTAGAAGCCTCCGTTTCGATTCCCTCGGCAACAATGGCTTCTCGATGTCGATCTTTCTCCAAACCAGCCCGTTCTATGTTTAATTCCGCTTTCAACAAACCCAAGTCACCTTCACCACTTCTCGGTCTCCGTCCTTCCCTTAGACCCACGAGGTAAAAAAAGCTCTCTCCTTTCCTCCCAATTTGAGCCATTCCCTGTATTGATTCTCCGCAATTTCCATTGATTTCGTTTTCCTTTTTGGGTTTTATTGAAAGAACAGACCAATTTCTCAACTGGGTTCGCTTCAGTCTCTGCTTCCACTTCACAGTGCGGTCTCTTCAGCTCGATTGACTTCTTGTCTCGGTATTGATTCAAGGATCTCAAGGTCTTTGTTTCAGGGTATGCTTAGTGCCGACCCCGGGGTTTGATAGTCTTTCTGTGTGGTTTAAGTATCTGTAAGCAACTCTCTCTAATTTTAATTGTTAGGCCAATGATGATTTGTCTTGCCTGGTTTATGAAATTGAGGCTCTTTGAGCTACATTGTAGAAATTAGGGGTTCTCAGAATTGACTGTTGTTGGAAACTAGAATTTACGCACTTAGTGAACTTCTAGTAGCTGAGATAAGGTGTTCTGAGTTCCTCTGTTGGTTTACACAGAGATATAGTAGCTGATACAGTGTTCTTGCTAAGTAAAGTGCAGGACCATTGTAACTATCCTAGGGGTGATGCCAGGGAATTTTATTTTTTTGCTAGCTAGGGAACTGACTTTAAATCAGTGTTCGTCGAGAGAACAAGGTGAATGATGAGCTTGGATCATTCTGGATTTCTCTAGCATATGTGTTTATAAAATGGTCAAACCTCTATCGGTGATCAAGTCTCTTATATGGCGTCTTCTTTTTTTGGTGAACTGAAAAAAATTAAGTTTACTGGTTCCAGTTTTTATCACTTTCTTCTGAGAAGAAAAGAAAGTTGTGACCTTTATATATCGTTACAAGCTTTGATAATGTTCTGTTCTGATACCATCTGGTTATAATAGACATGCCTTTTACAGTGTCATGTGCTAGCTAATGTATTATTTCATGGTGGTTTTCTTGCAGAGCTTGGCCTCAGTATACCGTGATAAGAGACTCGAGAATCATGCGCAAAAGGAATCCGATTTGGGATGAGACTTACAACGAGTCTTCTTTTTGAGACTCATTAGTTTGATCCAATTAGTTAACGATTTCGTTTGGTATTTTTCTCCCTGCCTAGGATCAGAACCAAATGAAAGTGGGTTGTATTTTTTGAACAAAATTCATAAGAAATTGGATTCGTGTTCCTATTATGTCTTTGCTTGCTCAAGGAGATATTGTAATGCAGTTTCAGTCCTCGTTTCATGTTTTGTACGAGTATGTATCATCTCTTTATCCCAAATTATAATCTTATTACCATAGGATTTAATTAGTTATACCTCCGACCAAAAAAAAATTGTTATACCAAACCAAAAAAATCCCTTTGGTTTGGTTAACATTTCTTTACGACTCTATCCCCGGTTCGCTTCGGTTATCCTCATTTGGTAACATGGTACATTTCTTAATGATTTCATTCAGTTGCAAGAGGAGGATCATTAGCTACTTTGTTAGTTCAGCTAACTAAACTAATATTCATGATAAGAACGACCTGTGAATCACTATTATAATGATAATAATTAACAAATTCGTCATTGTGTATATAAAAAGGTTAAATTGTCAGGAAACATGAATGATCAATCCCTTCACGATTTAACGTGCCCAAATTTTTATATGCGCATGGGAACCCATTTTTTTGCATTTCTACGTTAACTTCTTCTTTTTTTTTGTGGTATATTTAAGATATAAATAATTGAAATCTATTTGTACTAAACTACTAGTCTATCAGAAGTTGAACTTATATGGTATATGGGGACAATGTGATTTGTATCATGCTATAAATTTCCTCGCAATTAGATGTTGTGAAAAACTGGATCAATAAATTCAATGAATTATTCTTAATACAAAGTGGATAAATTTTTAACCGTTAATAAAGTAGATTTAATTTAGTTATTAATTACGTTAAAACAAGAGAAAATCAAAAATGAGAAAAATATATTTTGTTTTTGGCAAAAACGGGAAAAGGGAAATCTTTTTTGCCTAGTATTATTATAAATTATATATTGTTAGAAACAGGGTAAACTAGAAAAATAATTTTCTTAGTTGTACTATATTTGTATACATGGTCATCAAAAGGGTTTTTGAATTTCGGAAACACACTAACATTTTTGTTAGTTGTGAACAAAAAAAATAATTTTGAGCTTTGAACTATAATTTTAGATTTGGTTTAATAATTAGAATAAGTAAATTTAAGATATGATTGTATGAATATAAACAGAGAGCTTGACAAAAAAAAAATGTATTTTTGTTGTTGCCGGATACATGTGCTTAAGATACGTGAGTTCATGAAAATGACTCTCTATGTGTGCATGAGAGGCATGTGACCACCGCAAACTAAGCCTCAACTTATAATTTTTTTTTATTATAATTTTCATATATTCGTAAATAAGTCCAAATACCATTTGATTAAAAAACTTATTTTATGGTTGTGTTAATTTGGTAATGACTACGAGAATATGTTACAAATCTCGGACACTTGCAAATTTTTTGTTTGCAAAAAAAAAAAAAAACGAATGTAATTTGTGCATGTCTACAACTTTCCTTTATTATTTAATAATAATGATTTGAGGTAATTATGTTTAAATTTTTAAAACCCAATAAAAGAATCTCTTTCCCTGAATCAATTAACTAAATAGTACTTGTTTAACAAAAAAGAAAAAAAGAAACTATATGGATTAGTGCTGCATCGGATCGTGAGAGCATAAAATTAAAAATGATTTTATCCCTAGTTCTTTTATCACTAATTCCTGACTTCCTGTTATCATTTTGTATTTTTATGAATTTACTAGTCTTAACTCTTAACCATGGATATATTATAAGAATTACATGTAACAAATCTATCTAAACTATTAAAAAGAAGAAAGCTAACGAAATAGCTTACATAATACAGCTCTTACTATCTCTTGGCTTGTTATTAAATTAACGAAAAAAAACTTACATTATTTTGCAAGGCAGAAACTTTGAAATAACTATACTACAAAAGAGTAGAAAGGGACCTTGATCCTTTGAGGTGGACATATTACCAACACTGAGACACTCTCCCACCAATATTTCATCATTATTTTTCACCTCCATGTTTGTAAATATTATTTATGAATTATGATAATGATTTAATCTCAAATAAACCCATTATTCCTTATTAGCTATATGCAACGATCATGACTTGTAGTTTAGTGGTTGTGTTAGTGCCGTTAGATAATATAAGCGTATGAATATATATATATATATATATATATATATATATATATATATTTTTTTTTTTTTTTTT
>OVAF01004290.1:0-10307 GCA_900406245.1 Odontarrhena argentea
TGTATTGAATAATTGTCCCACGTTATTCAAATTATATAGAGTGCTTCTTAATACTATCGCTAGCCCAAAGTAAATTATTAAAACTATAGTGCTTCTTAATTATTTTGCTAGCACAAACTAAATTAAAAAAATTAGTCTGTGTTTTGTCAATTTACATTTTATGCTATCCCAAAATAAAATATCTACAACTTTTGGTTTTTTTGGTCAAACACAATAAATACGACAAAATTGATATATAAAAAAAACAAATATATTGGTTTAAAAAAAACTATTAGAGTTTGATTTTGATGTTTTCAGATTTATTGTGTAGAATCCATATATAAAAATTTGTCTTCTTTGTGAATTTTTTTTGTAGTCTATGAATAAGTTGATGGCATAAATTAGAAGAATTTGTTTGTGGTTTATTAATTGGTTCATTCTAACTCTAATAGTTTTCAAAACTCTTTTTTTTTTTTTTTTTTTTTTTTTTTTTNAGGCTAATATATTAAAGGGTGAACCGGGATTAAACCGGTGGCAAGTACAGGATAGATTTTGCTAGAGTATCAGCCTCTACGTTGGCCAATCTCGGTACAAAATTAAAAGAGATTTCACTGAAATCGTGTGAGAGTATGGAGATGTCACAGAGAATTCCATAGAGCTCAGGTTGATGATTGTTCGATTTAATCAATCGAATCAATTGCTGGGAGTCGGATACGAGAGCGATTTTTGGGTAGTGTCGAGTCTTTGCTTGAATGAGAGCTTCCCGGACCGCTAAAGCTTCCGCTACGAGGGGCGATGTGACGTGATGTCTGCTAGATGCTCCTTGCCCGATGAAATTTTTGTCATAGTCTCGTATGATCCAGCTGATTCCAGCCTCGCGGGTGGTGGAGTTCCAGGCCGCATCAGTGGCCACACGGTATGTTTCTCGATCCATCGGATCGGAGGATTGATGCAGGGGTGGAGGGGAAAGTGGTCTTTCTTCGATCTGTGCTTGTTGCCATTCCCGCGCTCCTTTAACTGCTCTTGTTACTACCTCATCTGATGTGATGATTTGGCTATTGAAGATAAGCGTATTCCTGGCAATCCATAGGTTCCAGCACAACCAAGGAAAAAGAGGGCCTTGGCCTATACCTGTTGGGGGGAGGCATGTCCATGTTTTAGAGAGAGTAAGACCCCCAAGGAAGTCGCAGAAGAGTTCTGGGCTCGGTTGGACCATGAAAGGCGCTGCTTTCCACACCTTCTGGGCAAAATTACAGTGGAAGAAAAGATGAGTGACAGATTCTGGCTCTCCACATCGGCTGCACAGTCCAGTTGTTTGGATACCCCCCAAGGTGAGTTGTTCCCCTTGCAATTGTGTTACATTAGTGGTTGGTTTGAATTTGTAATGTGGAAAATAAAATTAAAGAAGGAAGAAAAAATTGTGTCGCAAATGAAAAGAAGCTAACAGAAACGAAGGGCAGTCAAGATGGAAAAAAAAATAAAAAATGAAACAAGAAAGAAGAAATTGGTATATTTACATATCGCGACGTACCATGGAAGAGTGTACGTAGGTAGAATCTGATTAAACTATCGAATTAAAAACTATAAAATCAGAGAAAATAAAGTAAGAGATTGTTACTAGCTAATTAACAACTAGGAATAATATGCAAAAAAGGAAAAAACAATTACAACTAGGAAACCAGTAGCTATCTAACCAGTAATATGGGGATCACTCGTTACCATTCCTTTTATATAAATTGTTGGTTCACTTGTTTTATAATTATATTTTAGTTAACGACCAAAGGAGTAAATATGTTCAAGAAAAGAATCTCATGGTTTCAGCTTTGACTCGACCATACATTTTTTTTTTTTTTGTCCCAAGAGTGAATTTTGAACGTAAGTTTGTTTATGAAAACCCAAAAATCTTACTATAAGATAAACAAAATTTCGTCGTTATCAAAACATATTCCGACCAAAAAAAAGAATCAAAACATATATGTTGTTTCATGTATAAATTTTCTTCAGACTTGAAAAAAATGGAAAGGGTTACTAGATTCGAAAGTCAATGCTCACTATTCAAAGGTTTGCTATTGTTGCAACGTTCCTTGTTCTCTATTGGTGATCACTCTCAATCTGACTGTGTCTTTAGTCGTACTACCAAATGACAGCGTTCGTTTTAAATTTTAAATTCAACCGTTCTTCAAATTATTGAGGAATATTGCTAGCTAGCCCAAATGTTATAGCTCCAAATACAATATATACTTCTTTTTGGTCAAACAAAAAAAAAAATTGTATTTTGAGAATTGATATTATCCAAAAGCTATTTTTGCGTAAGATAAGTCATTATAAGCTTTTGAAGGATATTTTCCAGAATTTTTATGTGTAGATCTATTTATAAAAATTTGTCATATGTATCTTCATAAAAGTTCTCTACAGCCTATATATGAAGTTGATGCTTATTCAACTCTTTACTCCTGTTTCCTTCTTCTTCTTATTTGGGGTCTGATCTATGATTAAGCTATATATAGAACAAGTGAACCAAAAAAAATATTTTAAAGAAATGGTAACCATATTACTGAATAATTTACTCTTTGGTTAGAAAACTTTTAATAGAGTTTGTTAGTTAGCTAGTAACAATCTCTCAATTATCTAGTCATTTAAGTCGATCTTATTCAGGTATCAGAGTCTACAAATCATTTCCGATTTCAGCATCAATGAGTGTTCCTGGAGTCCAATTTCTTGTTCTGATTGTTCGTCGCAATTTGTTACCAATTCCTTCTTCTTCTTCTTTTTTGTCAACCATGTTATGTATGAGCGACTTCCAACCCTATATCAATCATTTTCTCTTCTTTCTTCTACTCTTTCGACTATATGAAAATATGGCCTTTTAAAATTAAACGTTGCATTCGTTATCCCATGGGTTTTTAACTTAGGTTAACATCCCTGGTTACATTATATATATTCAGGAACACATTCAACTAATGCAAGAGTAAACTCCTTTCGGCGTAGCCTAGTTATGGACACACAAGTTGTTAAAACAGCATTAGTAAATTGACAATAAAATTTAAGTATTTTAATCCTCGAAAGTCAATTCGATCAAGATTCAAGATTGGGTTCTAAATCCCATACTACTGATGGATTTAGAAAATGGTTTATGTGTAGCCAGTAGACTAATTAAAAAGTGGTACCTAGGGTTCCATGCATAATTCTCCACGTCTGAGCTGGACCGAGAACATAACAGCTAATTTCTAATTTTTTAGAGATGCGATGAGTTAATTTTAAGTTTTCAACTAGGGACCTAGCTAGTTAATTATAATCAATTTTATAAAATATTTTATAGCTGCGATCAAACTTGTTTTCTTAGTCAAAAGATATGCGATCAAGCTTAATTAGTGCTTATTTTTTCATCCTAAAACCCATAAATACATCCTAAATTTTAAACAATATCCAATAATTATTTATGTGTGAGCAAATTATACGAAATTAAAGCGAAAAGTGAGCAATTGATTTAAATATCTTTTATCTGAGTTTTTTTTATATTAACCATATATTAATCTTTATAAGCCCTAAAACACATATATACCTCAACACAAACATACATAAAAATATAGGATACTGAAAAAATTTCCATTCTACAAAGATATATCGTTAAAGATATTTTGTAAAATGTACTTTGATGTTAATTAAGCCATCACTTAGGATAACAATATGAAACATAAGTCTACCGATATATTTCTTATAAATAAAACTCAAAATATAATGTAACATTTTCATAATTTTAAATGTGAAATTTATAATATTTCATGGACGAACTCTCAAACATCCACGTTAAATTGCACGACTCATGGGTTTACATTTGACCTTTAATAAACAAAGCCAAATTGCGTTTCTTTCTTAATCATGTGTCATTAAGAGAGAAATTTCGAAAGTAAGTTTTGTCCTCTTGATTTCTTATTCCTCCTCCTTCACATCTACCCTCTCATGGCTTCCTCCTCAACACGTCAAAGACAAAACCACAGCATATGGAAAAGTCGATCCAATCCCGAAACAACATTGAATCCGACTTTAAAACATGAACCGGAAGCGTAAGTTCTGCCCTCTTTTTTAATTATTACTCCTTCACTTTTAGTCTTTTACCCTCATGGCTGTTAAAAACTTTTCACTTTGAATCTCCTAACTACAAAACAAACTTCAGATTTTGTAGACAAGGTACTGGATCTTGAAAGGTTTTATTAAATTCATAAGCTCCTTATAGTATGTACGTATCAGTCTCTGTTTAAAAAACAACATAAATGGAAGCTTACCATGAATCTATATTTAGGTTCTGAGTTTCCATTTATGAAAAGTCTAAACTTTGGGTTTAGTTAGGTTATTCCAAAGCTTACCATAACTCCCTTGAAATCTTATATAATTTATTTATTTTTTAAAAAAATAAAGACAAACTTTGAGAGGTTGGAATTTTTCATCTATATTTAAACTATCCTATTATTTGTTACTATATTTTTAATTTAGGCATAATTTCATATAGTCATAAATGATATTTACGTTGTGAGGGAAAAAAAAAAAACAATCTGCAACATTAGTTGTCATAATTGATGGTGCAATAAGAAAATAATTTTTGATTATTTGTATAGTAAAATTATTTTGTAAAATCCTTAGTTGAATTTTTAAAGCTTTATAGGATGTTTTTAATGTAAAAAGAAATATGGTTTCTAAATTTTGTACTCATGACCTCAAAAGAAAAATAAAACAGAGGAGTATTCTTTGACTAAATTTCATGAAATGATTTCAATTTTTCATTTTAATACTTTTTTTTTTTTGTAACTTTCATTATAATACTTCCATTCTCAAGAATGACATGCACTGAATTTATTCAGTCAATATGGTGCGTTATTGTTTTTCATTCTGAATATATGTCAGAAAAATATGCAACGAATTTATTCAGTCCATATAGTTGCTATTGTTTTTCTTTATGATCAGTATCATTTTTCATCAAAACAGGAATACTATAAATGTATAATCTTATCCGACCAAAAAATAAATGTATAATCTTAAATTTATTACAATTTAATACAAATAGACTTATTTCGGATGGTATACGGATATTAGGACCTTAAAAAAAAGGATTCGGACTATATTTTCATATATATTTGGCACAGATCTCTAAAAATCCTGGATATTATGCCCACCCTACAAACATTTACAAAATATTCATTTATAAAGAGTTGGCCCAACATTTATTATAAATTGTTTATATTTAGAACTAAGTTTTAGAGATATAAAAAACCAATCAATAATTTATTGCATACAATTTATCAATTTTTTTGGTAAAATTTAATATAAAAAATATTATATATATATCAATGATTTATTTCATGATTATATCATGTGGCTAACAAAAATATAAAATACTTTTTAATATCACATGCATTATATTTAAACAAAAAAAAAAAAAGTTAGGATTTCTTGTATATAATTTTTTTTTCAAAATAGAAATAAACCAGTTTTAAAATATGCGAAGAAATTATAATGTTTATGTTATTTTTGGTAAACATTATATTGTTCAAACATGGATACAAGGGTTGTTCAATCCGGATAATCCGATCCGAACCAAACCAAATTGAGCGATATGGTTTTAAAATTTGGATTTTTGAAATAACCATGTGCATATTGTTTTTATATGACTGTAATTTATAGTTTGGTTAGGATAATATCCAATTAATCCGTCGGAATTTGGTATAAAAGTTTACCAATAGATTATCAACGACCAGATTTCCGGCCATTTTCTTTGATCAGAAAATTTCTACCATTTTCTGACCATCACCTTTTTTCCGAATAGTTATTTGTAACCATGCAAAATGGTTAGAAATTAGTTAGTAACATTGATTTCCAACCAATTTTTAACTGTATAGGCCATAGGAAAATTTGTTTTATTTTGTAGTGATCTGAACCAAAACTCGAATTGAACAGCCCAAAACAAAATGTATGAAGTGTCTATGAAAGTACACCCTAAAATATATTTTTTGCAAATAAATGGATAATATATCATATAATTTAATATATTCATGCTGCTGAAAAATGATTAAACTCAAAAAAAAAAGTTGCAGAACAAGTGAATTTTTTCTAGTTTATATATATGTCCCTCATTGAGATAAAAATTACTAAATGTATTCACACATTAACTTTTCATAATACTTATGTCGCATGACATTAACTTAATTCCAATTTGATCACTTAAGACTTGACTATTATATAATGGTCTATGAGACATTGATTAATACATGTATGACTCCTAATAATTCTTACAAGCTCTCGTTGGGTCACGGGTCACATGACTGAAAATGTTATAGACTTTAAAAGCTCAAACTTCTCATTATATATTAGAGCATGAATCTCATCCATTAACTACAATAATATAGGATCATAGCGGTATTTGTTATATCAAGCATAACTTAACCTTCCGAGGTCTCTGAAGTCAGTATAGCTAAATGACATGAATTAATTATGAAAAATATGGCATAGAAATTACCTTTCAGGTGATTAAGTACATGTCGATTTTCAATTGAATCTTATTTTGTTGAGACTCTCTAACTTTATTGTACAGAATGTAACCTATAAACTTTATTTATGCAAAATATGTGCTTAACCAAAACATAAAACCTTAAACTAAATGAAAAACTCCATTGAACCAAATAAACCTCAAGCCATGAAATATACTCATTTGAATTATATGCTTGTGAAAGACCTTTGGTGCAATGCATTTTTGAAAGAGGATTTATTGTAATTGATTTTGTCCATAAGTATTCTATGAAAAAAACTTTCCACTCTATACCTTCTCCGTAACAACATAATTATTGGAGTACCGAGCTGCTGATTTATTGCCACAATATAACTTTATTGATTTTTCAATTCTTCCCAGAATTGACAAATATCTCAGTCCAAATTTCCTAATTTGGATATCTCATAAACTTTATGGTTTTTTTGTCACGTCTCATAAACTTTATGTATCCTCCAAAAAAAAAAAAAAAAAAAAAAAATTAAAAANAATTAGAATACCCAAATGAATGAATGATACTTATGGTTTGCCCAAAAAAATAAAAAAGAATACCCAAATGATCTCCAAATTATTTGATATCTTATAAGTGAGTATACGACATTTTGTTCTTTATAAGTACTTCATGGCCTTTTATAACTGCTTTTCGATGGTCTAAACCTGAATTACTCAAATATATGCCTGAAACATGAATATTATATACGCTACATCCAAAAGTGTACAAATTTAAGCATACATCAAACTCTCTAATACCAACGAATAAGGAATCTTTTGCATCTAAATTTCTAACTTCCTTTACGGCACTGAATTTAGGAAAAAAATTGGTTGGCGAAAAATGCAATCCTTCAGTGAACATTGAATACCCAATATAATCAACCTAATTCATTACAAAAACCAAATGAGAGGATTATCTTATGACATTTATGCTACCATATGCCGAGAAGTCATTTATGCCATAGATGAATTTTGTCAACTTATAAAACCATTTTCGTTGAATCACCAAATACAAAGTTTACCTTGTTACTCCGTATAAACTGTTTTAACATCCATCTGATTGAATTTAAATCATAATGTGTACTAAGAGTCATAATTATCTTTTCTTTATGAGTATAGAACCCATTCATCATTATACAAGTCTTATACATTTAAATCTGAATTTATTAATAACTACATTCGAAACTTAAGTAGGAAACACAAGATTAGCTATGCTTGCTTAGCTAGGGAGTCTGCGACTGCATTAGCAGTACGTGGAATAAAACAAAATTCAATGGAATCTAAAGAAGTAGATAGCTAATTGAAGGATTTATTAAATCCATAAGTTCCTTAAATATGTCAGTCTCTGCTTAATAAAAATATAGGAAATTAATTTTAAATTCATGCTTAGGTTTTGAGTTTCATTACGACCAGTCTAAATTTTGGGTTTTATTATGATATTTATAAGCTTACATGAATTCCTTTTAATTAGGTCACCGCTGACAAAGATAAATAGATTTTTTTTATATGAATAATTTATAATTAGCTCCTCACTGAAATAGAGGTATCCACACATTAATTTTTTTATAATACTTATGTTTCATATCACTACATTGATTAATACATATGTAACTCTTAATAATGCTTACAGATTTGGTTCAAGCACAATCGAGCAAAGGTCAGATCTTGAATCTGGCACGAATCCTGAGTCACCCCAAATTCCTCTTGGGATATGGCGCATTCGAACTGATCTCGAGCATTGTTGCATCTACAGAGTCCCGCACGGTATACGTCGAGTAAACCCAGAAGCATACACGCCTCAGTTAGTCATCATTGGACCTCTTCACCATTATTTAAAATCTCAACCTCCTGATATTACAAACACAAAGTTAATGGGATACTTAAACATGGAGCAACGTAAGAAGGTCTACCAAGAGGATTTGGCACAAAGGTGTGAAGGCATAATTCCTTTGTTACAGGCAAAGATCAAAGAAGATGAAGAGAAAATCAGAGCAAGCTACTCGGAATCAATGTCATGGATTGAATCTACGGAGTTCGTGGAGATGATCTTACTGGATTCTGTTTTCATTGTAGAGTATCTTTTGAAGAGTGTTCGTCGCTACAGAGCAAGAGAAACCAGGAAAACAGGAGATATTGTATTTGACGAGCCTTGTCTCCAAAGAACTATTTATGTTGACCTTATACTGCTCGAGAATCAGCTTCCTTACTTCATCCTCAATGGCATCTTTGAATTAATACATGGCTCAAGGGAACCTAGTGAGTGGACACTACGCAGATTAATCCTCGCTTACTTTGGATTTGAAGGTCGAATAGAAGACACCTCCGAATTCAAACATTTCACTGATTTGCTACGATGTGTTCGCGTGGAGACAAGCGATTTGGTACGACCTGTTTCCGTGGAGATACAAAATCCTATGGACAGGAGGATCAAACACATATACAACGCGGAAAAGCTATATAGCGTGGGAGTGGATTTTGTGGCCATAGAAAATGGATTGTCGGTGGATGTGACATTCGAGAATGGTTGTTTGAAGTTACCTTGTTTGTGGATTTATGATGATTGGGAGGCCATATTAAGAAATATAATGGCGCTTGAACAATGCCATTACCCTTATGAGGCCTACGTTTGTAACTTCATCCTTTTCTTGGATTTCCTCATCGACTCTGGTAAAGACGTGGACTTGCTTACGGAGAAAGGTACCATTTACACATATAATATGTATATAATTAACTTGTGTATATATATATTATATACTATTGTTTTAAGTGTCACTTGAGCTCACTTGAGCGCTGAACGTCCATAAACTATAGTGATTATCTCATAACATTAGAATTAAGGGGTTTTGTTATTAAGCAGAACTAAGCGTTCCTCAGTAGTCTTAAACAGTTCTAGGAGACCGTTAATCAAAAAGTTATTGTTCCTTTCTGTCTTATTTTCAATTTTCATGTTAATTTATATGATTTATAACTTGACAGTTACATATTTATTCAAGTGATCATACGATATTGCTACATCTATAGATATTGAAAAGTATGTTGGGTGATGTAGCTAGACAATAGAAGCATTAATATGTCATGGTATGGTTTTGAAGGGATACTACATAACTGGATCGGGGAGCACATTTTGGTGGCGCAGATGGTTAACAAGCTCGCTTTAGGTGTCGTCGAGATGGATTCTAACTTATTTGAGACAGCATCTGAAGTTAACGAGTACTCTAAAAATCCAAATAACAGAAATCGTGCTGTCCTTGGTAGCGTGTATTTCAGTAACTGGTGGACAGGTACGGCCACCATTGTTGCCGTGCTACTACTGGTAATGACTTGTATTCAGGCAGTGGCGTCGGTCTATCAGATTATTCAATATTATAAACCCTATAAGAAAAAGTGATTGCTCGTTCTTTTTCGTACTTGGATGGCTCCCGTTGCACTCTCTTATTGTTCTTCTTTTAAGAGTAGCCAATGCTATAAATGGCAGTTTATTTTAATGTATCCACGTCTATTCGGAGTGTTGTTTGCTTGTTTTTGTAATGCTTGTATTGTGTATCCACAAGCTCTTTTGCAGAAGACTTGTTAAAAATAATAGCTTTTGAAGGATTATTCTCAGTGTTAAATTTTTTATTGACAAATTCATGTTAAATTTATTATTGACGAATTTCTGATATGATATTGTAATCTAGGGGTGAACATATGGATATTTAGATCGGGTCTTTTTGGGTAAAAGTTTTGTCAAAATTAGAAATTTTAGACCTATATATAACCTATAGGGTTACTCTAAAGTTTTGGTTCGGTTCCAGGTTCGAGT
>OVAF01004291.1:0-10306 GCA_900406245.1 Odontarrhena argentea
TATGAAGAACATGGAGCGAGGGTTGTTAACATGAAATGCTTCTAGCTTTGATGGCTTCTGTGGTGCGTGGTGAGGAGCGTTCGTGGTGCTTTCTTCTTTAATGTTTTTATTTTCAAATAAACTGTTCTGAGAGATTTTGGATATTTGGTTTCTTTGCTTTTATTACTTTGAAATAAGTTGCAATATTGGTCAAAATGCCAAAGGATTTATTGCATACTTCTCTTCTTGTTTCAGAAAGATAAATGTCAAGTTCTTTTTTGTTGTTTCTTAAAGAGAGATTTTTTTATTTTTCACTTTTTTATGCATTTTTGAAAGACTCATAAAATATTGAAACAAAATAATCATCGGAAAACATTACAACTATATATGCGCCATCTACCATAACAAAAGCAGCTAATAGAATTGCACCATGCACATAAGTGATTTAACTTGAAATTGAATGTTCAACCGAAAACAAAAAGAAGACCAGAGTTGTAAATACTAAATTAGAATAAACACAGAGAGTAACGTAGATTATTCATAATACCTAGCCCATTGAGATAAGCTCCCCATCTTCTTGATCACAACACCAACTAAATCTTAAATTGGGGAATTGGTTGGGCACATGCTAGGACAGTTTTAATGTGCATCTCTATCTTTTTTTTCAAAACCAGATCCATTATATCTCTCCTCTAAAGCCGAGCATTCTTATCAGTTGACTTTTCAAGATTTAGAAAGAAGAGACAATGGAAGAAGTGAAGGTAGAAGTTGTGAGTAGAGAAGTGATCAAGCCTGCTTTACCTTCACTTCAAGATCGTCTTCAACTCTCCTTTTTCGATCTCAATATTCCCGGTGTTTACGTGCCAACCATCTTCTTCTACAAAGCGGAAGATCTGGTCACTGTGTCACCACCGGAGATCATTTTAAGAAACCTGAAAAGCTCTCTCTCCCAGACTCTCTCACGGTTCTATCCACTAGCGGGAAGAATTGAAGGCGTCTCCATCAACTGCAATGATGAAGGAGTCGTCTTCACTGAGGCACGCACTGATCTGCTTCTCCCCCATTTCTTGAGAGACCTCAACATAGACTCTCTTGAAAGATTTGCCCCAACAATAGCCCCTGGAGATTCCGCAACAGAGTGGCCATTGTTGAGTGTTAAGGTCACTTTCTTCGGGTCTGGATCAGGAGTAGCAGTCTCGGTCTCTGTCTCTCACAGGATCTGCGATGCAGCCTCACTGTTGACCTTTGTCACGGACTGGGCCGTTACAACCGCAAAAAGGGAGACAAGTGATACTATNAGTGATACTATTCATTTCGCGGAGGCGACCATTTATCCTCCCCCTCCTCCCGGTATGTCTTTACCGCCATTTATTAATGAAACAGAGACTAGAAATTGTGTAGCCAATAGATTTGTCTTCAAGTCCTCCAAGATTGCTGACTTGAAACTCAAGGCTGCTAGCGAAAGCGTCCCTGTACCTTCTCGTGTGGAAGCTATCTCGGCGCTCATTTGGAGATGTGCTGCAAACGCCTCACGCTCTAACTCGGACGTTNGATACTATTCATTTCGCAGAGGCGACCATTTATCCTCCCCCTCCTCCCGGTATGTCTTTACCGCCATTTATTAATGAAGCAGAGACTAGAAATTGTGTAGCCAATAGATTTGTCTTCAAGTCCTCCAAGATTGCTGACTTAAAACTCAAGGCTGCTAGCGAAAGCGTCCCTGTACCTTCTCGTGTGGAAGCTATCTCGGCGCTCATTTGGAGATGTGCTGCAAACGCCTCACGCTCTAACTCGGACGTTCCAAGGTCGACGATTATGTCTCAAGCCATGGACTTGCGGCTTAGGATTCCCTCAACTGTTTTGCCACGGAACGCGGTGGGAAACTTACAAACGGGAATCCTTCTCAAGAACGGGGCAGCGAGTGACTTGAAGATATCCGAAACCGTAGCTTCATTCAGGAAGGCCAAAGAAGGAACCAACAAGATGATTCAAGAGAATCTCCGAGGCGAGACACTTGGTCAGTACTTGATGAGTGTTTTGGTAAGTTTCGCATCAGAGATCAAATCGGACATAGACTCATACCCGATAACTAGCTGGTGCAGAAAGCCTTTCTACGAAGTTGACTTCGGGTGGGGTAGTCCCGTCTGGATTGGTACCACCACAAACGTTTTGAACTCAGCGTACGTCATGCTGATTGATTCAAAAGATGGTGAAGGTGTAGAAGCATGGATAGGCTTACCCGAGCTAGACATGTCGGTGTTTCTCCATGATCAAGACTTGCTTACTTATGCCGTTCTAAATCCCCCCATCCTGATCTAGACAAGACTCCAACCAGTAACTTCTTTATCCAAGATTTGTGAGTAAAGAGAACAATCATTTCACGTTGTGTTTATTACATGGATCTTGTTTGTACTCTTTGTATGGTTTATTTCAACGTTTCTTTTGTCAACTTCTTCTTTTCCCAGTTACGAAAAATACTTGATTTATCATGTCCAAGATTATGTTCTTCTAGCTGTTTAACCTCGAGGCACTAGAGAGAGATTATATAATATGATGTGGCCTTGTACGAGTGAATATATGGGTGTTCAGAATCTCTTCATGTTTCCAAACAAAGAAAAAAAAATAAGTTAAAAAAAAAAAAAATTATTGCTCAAGAATATATTATCTTTATTTCAAAAAGATAAATTTTTGAAGCTTAATAAAATAATTAATATTACACAATTTTTCAGCATTATACATTTTCCAATAAATCTAAACCAATAGTTATACTTAAAATTCAATTATTATATTTTGAAATTAACAATTCTACATTGAAAACAGAGAAAATTCATTTTTTTGAAACATAATATTTTTTTTAGAAAATTTATTCTTATGAAACTGAGGTAATATTATTTATACTTATACAAGATCAATAACTTCTACAAATGTAAAAAAAAATGATACCCACGCTTCAGCCCCACCATAATAAATGTAGCTAATCACAATGAAGATTAGTGGACCAAGCAAAACACAATTATCGGTCAATAATAATTCAAATGATTTGCACAGACAATTGGACGTGTTGCACGAATTTTTAGACGTTTTGGTCAATATTAAATATGAATTGTCTTCTTTCTTTTATAAACCAGTTTTTGTCATAATTAGATAGATCCATATATTGTCCCCCTTCTCTAAACTCAAGCATTGACTTTTTAAAATATACAAAAAAGAGACAATGGAAGAAGTGAATGTAGTCGAGATTGTGAGTAGAGAAGTGATCAAGCCTGCTTCACCTTCACCTCAAGATCAACTTCAACTCTCCATATTCGATCTCAAATGTCCCCCAATATATGTGCCAACCATCTTCTTCTACAAAGCTGAAGATCTCGTCACCGTGTTACCACCTGAGTTTATTTCAAGAGACCTGAAAACCTCTCTCTCCGAGACTCTCTCCGAGACTCTCTCCCGTTTCTATCCACTCTCGGGGAGAATAGAAGGCGTCTCCATCAACTGTAATGATGAAGGAGCCGTCTTCACCGAGGCACGCACTGATCTCCTTCTCCATGATTTCTTGAAAAACCTCGAACTTGACTCTCTTGAAAGATTCTATCCAACAATGGCTCCAGGAGATTCTCCATCAGAGTGGCCACTGCTAAGCGTCCAGGTCACTTTCTTCGGGGCTGGATCAGGAGTGGCGATCTCGGTCAATGTCTCTCACATGGTCTGCGACGCAGCCTCGTTGTTGACCTTCGTCACGCACTGGGCCGCTACCACGGCAAAAAGGGAGACAAATGAAACTATTCCATTTGCTGAGACGACCATTTATCCTCCTCCTCCACCTCATATGTCTTTAGACTCATGTATCAATACAACAGGGATTGACAAGTATGTAACGAATAGATTTGTCTTCGAGTCCTCCAAGATCGCTGAGCTGAAACTTAAGGCTGCTAGCGAAAGCGTCCCGGTACCTTCACGTGTGGAAGCTATCACGGGGCTGGTCTGGAGATGTGCTGCAAACGCCTCGCGCTCTAACTCGGAACTTCCAAGGTCAACGCTGATGTTTCAAGCCGCGGACTTGCGGCTTAGGATTCCCTCTACTGTTTTGCCACAGGACGTTTTCGGCAACTTACAAACGGCAATCTTTCTGAAGAATGATGCAAAGAACGACTTGAACATATCCGAAACCGTGGCCTCATTCAGGAAGGCCAAAGAAGAAACCAACAAGATGATTCAAGAAAATCTCCAGTGCGATACACTTGGTGAGTATTTGATGAGTTCTATGGAAGATTTCACGTCAGAGATCAAACCGGACATAGACTTCTACACAATGACTAGCTGGTGCAGAAAGCCTTTCTACCAAGTTGACTTCGGGTGGGGTACTCCTGTCTGGATCGGATCCATAGCAAATTTCATAAACACACCGTACGTCATGCTGTTCGATTCAAAAGATAGTGACGATATTGAAGCATGGATAGGCTTACTCGAGCAAGACATGTCCGTGCTCCTCCGTGACCAAGACTTGTTTGCTTATGCCGTTCTGAATCCCCCTGTCCTGATCTAACAAAAGACCATCCCACAAATAACTACTCAATCCAAGATTTGCTCTATGCTTTGATTTAATTACATTTCGTTGTTATTTGAATAAAGAGAAGAATCATTTCATGCTCTTCTAGCTATCTCGCCGGACTTGAACCTCACTTTGAACCATCAATTAGTGGGGTTGATTTACATTAACCCAAATTTTGGTGAAACCAAAGATTTAATAATTTGCTCTTTTGGGTTTCAAGATTCCAAATAATATTACTCAAGTTATTGACTGCTCTTAGGATTTTATCAGACTTGTGCTGTTAAGGTGATCTTGTTAGCAAATTGGTTAATGAGTGACCAACCTCNGGTGAAACCAAAGATTTAGTAATTTGCTCTTTTGGGTTTCAAAATTCCAAATAATATTACTCAAGTTATTGACTGCTCTTAGGATTTTACCAGACTTGTGCTGTTAAGGTGATCTTGTTAGCAAATTGGTTAATGAGTGACCAACCTCACCATAGCTAATAGTATTACAATAAAAAAAAAAAAAAAAGTGATTGGACCAAATTAACCAAAGGGAAAGTCTTAAAAGAGTTCAAATGTAAAAAACAGATGATGAAAATAATACAAACGAATGTAAATGAATAAAAAATAAAAAACAAAGTTGTAGAAACTTAATCAAACAACGTCGTTGCTGATGAGACGTCTGTGTCTATTATAATGCTTCTCGATGAAAACTCGAGATGCTCCTTCCATCGTTTTGCGCCATGTCTAAGCAAAAACAAACAGAGTAGCAACATGTTAGTTTTCAATATTTACAAATTAATTTAAAAGAGAGCTTAGTCGTATATTCGATTTAAAATTTACCTTGCCGATTGATCTAACAAGAGACTTGTTTCTAAGATTTGATTGACCAGAAGCTAATTGCCGGAGAAACAAAGATCTCCGTTTACTCGCCGGACCAAGCAAGAGCCTCTTCTTTTCCACCAAGCCAAAATTGTTACTTTCACTTTCAACAAAGTTTTCTTTAGAATTTGTAGCTGATTTTCTCTGGCGCTTCGATGACTTTGGCTCTTCGACATCAGGATCAGCAAACTTCCTGAGCAATTCGTCGGATGATTTCCGGTTTACGTGTTGGATTGTAGCCTCTGTGATAATAGCAAGCTCCATTGAAAAAAATTGGGAGAGGAAATCTAGAGAGGATTAAAGTGATAAAGATGAACAGAGAGGGTGTTATAAAGAAAATGCGGGAAAAAGGACCGTTGAAGAATAATATTAATACGTTACATTTAATAATAAGTGTGAATATAGCCGTTGAGAATAAAGTGAGAGTGGAGCCATTTGCATGACTTTCTGTGCCACAGCTTTGTCAGTTTTCTAAGATTAAGTCTTTCACGTTCTTATTACCAATGACAAAAACACTATCTACTGTCTGGTCGGGACTTTTTGTACTTTATGCCAGTTACCTAACTACTTGTGTCCGAATTTTCATTAAAAAGTGAGCTCGATTAGGACAATATATCTGAATGAGAGTAGCTAATAAATCCAAAGATTTGATAAGTGTTCTCGTTTCATACACTCGAGATATTACATTTAGTTAGAGCTTAGTGGTAAAGCTCGAGATACTACATTTTTAAGACCTGATTAACTTATCTGAGTGCTAAAGCTAAGAGTGTGACATTCCAGATTCCTTAGGTTCACCTGCCAAACAGATAAAAAACATGGTCACTTTGAGATTTAGCTTACAGAAAATGAAGACATATGAGGACATTGTCTGGTTCAACTCACCGCAACAGCGATACCCGTCTCGCAGAACTTAGGAATGCAGATCAACCGGGTCAGCTGCCCTTCTGACCCTGCAGCATTGTTGCATTGTTTAGCAAAAAGAAACTATTTTGTTCTTATATAATCTCCGTGAAGGAGGTTGTACCTTTGATCAACCTGTTGTCATATTTATCTTGATTCCCGACAAAATAGACATGAGGGCAGGTTTCAATCAAGAAAGGGTCTCTATCGGTGAAAGGATAACAACCTGCAACATAGTGAAATAAAACCAATGAACTCAAGAAAATAAATCTCGTGTCTTTCTATATTCTTGCAGATGAGATGGATACTTACCGAGTGTATTAGGTGCAGTGGGAGCAAGATGTCTCCATCTCAGCGTTCTTTCGACAAAATCAAGTTTGCTTTCAGCCTCTGAGTACTTGTCAAGGTCATCGATATTCTGACCAGAAGTTCCAAGAAATCTGCAAAACGTCGAAACCCAAGAAGGTTTTAGTCAACGAGCTGCAGTTGTCGTTAGAAAACCAGAGAGATTGTATCCTTTATGAATAGTAACCGTACCTGACATTATCGATATCAAACGAGTGAGGATTTGTACATGATCTGAAAGTGTTATAAGGTGCTGATCCAGGGAAAAGGCATCTGTTTAGAGGCTGAATAAAAGACAAGGACTTATAAATCAGGTTGTTAATACAAATATTGTTTGCAGTGTTTATTAAGGTACTTGCGAACCTGCTGAGGCAACGCAAAGTTAGCTGGATCATTCATTCCCGGCATGATATCTACTGAAACTCCTGCAGCTATCTAAAAACAGTCCCAGAAAAAACAAGAATCTCAGTTTCATCTCAATAGAGTTGAAATGGGTGGATCTTGTTAACTGACCTGATTCAACATGATATCAAGCTCTTTGATGGGCTCATACAGTGTTGATTGATCTTTTGGGGTCACGTTCTGCAATAATTAGCCAACAAAGACCATAATCTATAATTAAGGCAGATGATCAAAGCTGTATCCGAGAGAAAACGAAAGTTATGAGTACCTGTCCGCTGAAGAGTGTACGAGGAAATTCAACAGAGTTTCCAGCAATTACCACATGAACTATCTGTGCTGCAAGGCCTAGTTCCTGTTCCAATCATACATTAGAAATTAAGGAAAAAATAAATAAGGAAAGACCCTGAAAGTTAAGAAATTTGAACCTCATCCTCCCCGAGATGCCCAGTTATATGGTCAACAAGAAGCTGAAATTGCAGAGGATTAGACGAACTGCTTCCAATGCACAAACCCGACAATAACACAACGTATTTATCTTCCTCTGACAGAAGAATATAGATTGACTATGAGAGATTGCGTTGAGATAATGATAAGACATGCGGTTAGCAAAACAAAGAGACCATAGTCAGACTTACTTAAATCAAAAGGCCGCTCTATCTGAGGTGGCAAACCAGCTTCTAGTACATCTTCAACAACAAATTCACCAGCACTAGTTTCCTTCCCATGCAGTGCAACAACAATACCTACAATCCTCAAACGCTTCAACATCCACTTTTCTTAAAGACTTTGTCTTATAAATCTCTAGCACTTGCCACATTTAAATAAACACAAAACTTGTACAACAAAGAACAGTCATCACATAATCCATTTGCATACCTGTCACATATATCGCGGGTGAAAGCACAGAACCACCAAGCTTAACTCTCCCACTCTCGTCTTCCAGAATCAGATTATCATCCGGGTGCATAAAGTTATGTGGTTTAACAAGCGGAGTAACCGACCTCTGCATCGCGTTTAACATACTCAGCAATTCTAATACTTTACACATATCAGAATTAAAAAAAGAAAAAAGAAAAAAAGCCAGTAGAAATTGTATACAAACCAACCTCTTTAGAATATTCATCAAGAACACAAGGTTTAAGCTTCATGTGTTTGTACAAGGTTCCAACAATTACACAGTCTTTGCCCTTTTCAAGTCCCAAAACCTTACAAACTAGAAACACAAAATTTCAAACTCAGATCTGCAATATAAACTAGCCAAAAATTTACAGATTTCACCAAATTATGTAAACCCATCGCCACAATCTAAGTAAATTTTCCAAATTTCTCTCCTTTCTGGAATTACACAAAGCACTCACCAGGCAAATGTGGTTTCCAAGTAGGAGCAAGAGAGTAGAGAAGAGTTCTCATAAGATGAAGACGAGCAAAGTAAATCTGGCTGTACTGTTGTCCTCTATACATCTCCTTCTGTATCTCGAATCTCTCATCCTGCTACATAACAAAAAAACACAAAACTCAGAATCAAAAACACAAAAACCCTAGAAAGAGAGTACCACCACACAAGTAAAATACAGAAAAGTAAAGTGGGCTTTCGAACCAGATGATTGTACTCGGATTGCTTCCGTTGAATCTTCTCAGATTCGATTTCCATGGCGGGAAAAGACTAAGAGCAGAGAGATTGAAGGAAAGGTTTCAACTTTGGCACTTATCGAACAAGAAGAGTGTTTATGAACAATCTCAAAGTGAAGAGCTTTAATCGAACCGATTCATTAACCGACCGGTTGAGCCGGAAATAAACCGGTTAAACCAGCGAATAAGAGAAGCTCCTCCTACCTACCCGTTTCAGAGCAAATAAAGTCTCAATCTTTGGGTTTTGGTTTATGTTTCTTTCATCTTCTTCCTCAATGGCGTTGATTTATGGCTCGATTCCTGGGACTTTTGCTGTTCGATTTGGGTTTTTGAGCTCAGTGTCACCGTTGAGTATCTCTGTTGCCGTTCCGGGGGTGAAGGGTTTGAGGAATTCGAGCCGGAGAGTGGTATTGAGAGCAATGGTTGAGCAGCAAACTGTTCTAGGGTCTCCTTCTGTTTACGCTAGAGAAATGGAGAGGCTCTCTGCTAAAGAATCGTTACTTCTCGCTGTAAAGATCTCACCTTTTTGGACTTTAATTCACTTCATTGATGTTAACTGTGTTACTGTAGATCTTCAAGTCTTGAAGTAGTTTTGAAAGTGGGTCTCTTTATCATATGTTTGTTTCCTAAAAAATTGTGAGAATTTAAGTGAATCGTGAAACATTGATGGAGATTTCTGAGTAGTGGTTGTTTAGCTGTAATCATCAAGATCTTGCAGAATAGAATGTGAAAGTCTCATCCAATGTTACATCTTGTTTCAGCTCAAATTGTGTGTTTTGAGCTCTTTAATGTTTTTTGTCCTGAAACTTATCTGTATACAGCTGAAGGATGCCGGAGGGTTTGAGTCTTTAGTAACAGGGAAAACAACAGATATGCAAAGGATTGATGTGAATGAGAGGATTACGAGTCTAGAACGGCTTAACCCAACTTCTAGACCGACCACGTAGGTGTTTCGTTAAATTTGGGGTTACGATTTTTCTTTGGTTTTAGGATGATTGTCTGTTTAAGTGGTGCCTATAGCTTTCCAGGTCTCCTTTTCTAGAAGGCAGATGGAATTTCGAGTGGTTTGGATCTGGAAGTCCTGGGTTACTCGCTGCTCGGGTTATGTTTGAGTAAGGACTTACCTACTTATCACTTTCTCACCTTCTAGCTTACAATTTTTATTCATATTGCTATCTGTTTGTAATGTTTCAGGAGGTTTCCTCCAACCTTAGCCAATTTATCAAGAATGGAGATACTAATTAAGGATGCTAATGCAAAGGCGACTGCAAATATCAAACTACTGAACTCGGTAACACACCTATTCAAAGTTTGTTTATGTAACTACATGGAGTCACAGAAGAGGTTTCTCACAGCAGCAAATAAATGCAGATAGAATACAATATCATTCTGTCATCAAAATTGACTATTGAGGGTCCTCTGAGACTGAGAGAAGAATACACAGAAGGTATGTTCGAATCTCCAACGGTCATTGAAGAAGCAGTTCCTGAACAGCTTAAAGGCGCATTGGGTCAAGCTACCACAACGTTCCAGCAGCTTCCTGCTCTTATCAAGGATACTTTAGCCAATGGCCTAAGAATTCCCCTGAGTAAGCTACTTGTTTGTTATATATACACAACCATATTTCTCTCACATGTGC
>OVAF01004293.1:0-10302 GCA_900406245.1 Odontarrhena argentea
TTGTGAGTCTACAGTCACAGGCTTTAATAGTTTAGGGCGAAATAGGCACTTTTCCCTAATAAAATATACAAAAAAAAATATTTGTGCAGTATTCTTCTTCCTTTTTTTTTTGGTCAGTCAACTATTTGTAATATAGTACAAAAAGAGTTATAATATCGGTGGTATATGATTAATAAGAATTGTACGGACAAATTCNAATTCGGGAAAACGAAAGAGCATACTTTTCCATATTCCACCATGCATGCATTTGAACATTGTGTTAAGTAATTATGACACGTGATGAAAAACTCGTGTATTTATTGATCAATATTTATCAGAATGAATAAGTCAGTCTATTGACTTAAAAGTCCAAGTTTTTTTAAACCGTAGTACAAAGTCCAAGTCTTTGCTCAAGCTTTTGACAAGTATTGTCCAGAGACTCAGAGGATAATATTAACATAATTTATTTGACATTAATCTTGTATAAAAAGCCATTTTTCACTTCTTGTATGAATAAATAAAGTTTAGATTCACATGTTCGCATGCAGATACACTGATAAACTTAGATTTCAATGTAAAGAAAAGTCGTACTAATTTGTCTCTTTACCCCCGAACGATAACGGGACATAACAAACACTAATATTAGAATAAAATTGTGAGAACTGGGAAAGAAAAAAGAGGTGTAAATAGCACTTAAACAAATAAATTAGTTACCTAGCTTAAATTCGAATGGTATTCATCATAATGATTACTTTGTATACATTCATTTATCGAATAACAACAATTCAATTATTAAATGTAGCATGTACGTTGTTATTGTTATGAGCGTGATGTTCGTGTTAACAATATGATGAAAACGATACCATTATGATTTTTTTTTTTAAAATTTATTTTTTTAGGTTAAAGATGAAATTTACTAGATGAAAGTTGTTACTTTGGCTATAAAAAATATTAATATCGCCATATTGGATAACAAATCACAATATTTCCTTGACCAATGATCCGTTTTAAGTATCTTTCCATGTCTTGAAAAAAACGTCGATTTAGATGATTAATTTTCTATAATCGCTAGATCTTGTTGCATTGATATTATTAAGTAGAATCGGTTTAATTATCCATTAATTGTGTATTCTCTAGTCTCTTATTTATACAAACGTAATTTGTATAATCGCCGATTTATTTGTTTTTGTTAAAATGGGAGATTTTTTTGTTTTCTTCTGCTTTTCTTTTTTTTTTGGTAGGATTTTCTTCTGCTTTTTCTTGATTTTAGACTTAAAATGAGATGATGCTAAATCTATCAATTAAGTAAATATATTTTTTGTAAAGCAATTCGCTATATAATAAAACTAAAATGTGATGAGAAACATTAGTGAGGTGTGAGGATGCTAAAATAAGTGACGTAAAATCAGTAACAAGCTAAGTTGATAAGTCACAGGTGATGAGTTAGACATGACTATTGGATTGGGTATTCTTCTACACCGATGGAATTTATACTGACTCTAAACCAACTTATTATAAAAAAAATATATAGGTTTTAGTTACAGCAACTAGTTTTAACTGACTTGATAAAATTTGAAAACGATTGCATATTTTTACGGATTACTAATTAATCAGAATACAATTATCAATATTAATAACATTAAATTTAATTTTATTTCACGTTATACCACTAACTGAGTAATTAACCTAATCTAGTGTATCAGTAAACCAAAATCAATCATTTATTCCAATTCAAACTCTACAAAATTTTGGAAACACTTTTTTTTTCATCTGAAAATTTTATTAAAAATAAAAAGTTACAACAAAGTTGATGGATACCGTCTCTAGAGACAAAAACCAACCGAAACATAAAATTCACCGGAGTCTTAGCTAAAATAATTACCTAGAGAAAGAGAATAATCCGAAGAAAAAAATCAAACCAAACTACAATTAAACCAACAAAAGGACACCACATCAATTTCTCAAATTTTATCGAGGCACATGACCAATAATACTGCTCCAAAGACATCGATTATATATTCTCGAAAGTTATTTATGTATAATGACAAACTAGGAATTTGCATAGTATTTCAAAGTAATTGAACATTGTAGTTTTTATATAGATATGTAAAATTATTCGAAACTAAAATCAATCACTAAGAAAAAACAAGACCATTCTCTAACAAATGAGTCTCTCCGTTACCTTAATATAATGATGTTATTTATATGTCTCTCTGTTCATGTTTTAGTACAAGTCAACATAGGAGTATTGGTTCAATTGTACACGGCGCTAGTCCCTAATAAAAGTGACTATTTTTTTTTTTTTTTTGATTTCATTATTTTAAAAACAAATTGTGGCAAGCAATATTATTTGACCAATAAAAACCAAAGAAATTAACGGTCAGTGCCAACTAGTTGGACTAAATAATGTTTGAATTTTCTACGTTTCTTTGTGCAAATATTTGCAAATTCCATTTGCTTATAAATACCTTCACATATCTCCTCACTTCTCTCACAACTCTACATTCTTTCTTTCATTAAGAACTAAATCATTTAGATAATTCATTCGTTTGTTTATTTTGCTCCAAGAACAATAACAAATCATCCCTTCCTTTTTTCATATTTGAAAAACCAAAAAAAAAGTTTAGCTACATTCGATATTACAAAAAAAAAAAAGCCCTAAAGATCTTGAAATTGGTATGTAATTAATCTTTCCTCTTATAGCTTTATTCTCTAATGATTAATCAACTCATCAATTTCTGTTTGTCCATGCAGATTTAAACGCTTTCTTCAATTCAAAGACATACCAATCTTTTATAAATTACAATGGCGCAGTAAGTGATCAAACTTCAATATATACAACTACAAGCCTTTACCACAACTTAATCCTTAATTGAAAACATTTTCTAAATTTTTTTTTTTTTTGGTTTAATAATATGAACAGAAAGAGGAGCATGTATTCAAGGAAAAACTCGTTTGGTCGATCTTTTGGGAGATCTGATTTTCCCGAGGGTTTCCTCTTTGGGACAGCCTCGTCGGCTTACCAATATGAGGGAGCTATCGATGAAGCTCCCCGTGGAGAGAGTGTTTGGGACACATTTGTTCGAAAATATCCAGGTTTTTATACATGAACACACTTCCCTTTTCTTGTATTATGTATCTATGATATTCATCAAACTAATATAAGAAAATAACTTTTTTTTTTTTTGAAGAGAGAAATTGCTACTCTAATGCGGATCAAGCTATTGAGTTCTATACTCATTACAAAGAAGATATCCAGAGAATGAAAGATATTAACATGGATGCTTTCAGATTTTCTATCTCTTGGCCTCGGATTTTGCCTCGTAAGTTCTTCACTCATATATGTAAACCATCTTTTTCTTGATGAGTATTTAACTAATCCTTATATTTTTTTTTATTTTTTTTTACCATTTCCAAAAATATAGTTGGAAAGAAAAGCAAAGGAGTGAACAAAGAAGGAATCAAATTCTATAACGATCTCATTGATGAACTCCTTGCTAATGGTATTTAATTTACTACTCTCTCTTACCTATATATATCTATATCATCTCCTAGATTGAAGTATTCTAACATGATTTTATATATGTACGAAAAGGTATCACACCTCTGGCTACTTTATTTCACTGGGATACTCCTCAGCCTCTTGAAGATGAATACAATGGATTTTTAAGCGAACAAGTTGTGTAAGTGATTTTTAACAACCTACACATTAGTTTTTTTTTTGATCAATTTCTTCAATTAATAATGTCTCTAATATATGCATACATATAATCCTGCAGTGACGACTTCAAAGATTTCGCAACCATATGCTTCGAAGAATTTGGAGACCGTGTGAAATTGTGGGTTACAATAAACGAGCCATGGGTCTATAGTATTGGTGGTTATGACACAGGAAGAAAAGCGCCTGGACGTGCCTCCAAATACATGAATGAGGCAGCCTTGGCTGGAGAATCTGGCCTCGAGGTTTATACCGTTAGTCACAATCTACTTCTGGCTCACGCCGAGGCCGTTGAAGTCTTCAGAAACAATCCTAAAGTACGGAAAATGAAAAAAAAAATGATAATTTTTGATAAGCAAATTTAAGTCTTTGAGAACATATTTATTGATAATGTTTTTGGATTGATTTTTAGTGTAAAGATGGGAAGATTGGTATCGCGCATTGTCCTGTATGGTTCGAGCCTTATGACTCAAACTGCCCCAAAGATAAAGAAGCATCCGAACGAGCCATGGAATTCATGTTCGGATGGTGAGTGATGTATTCTTAAATGAAAAATTATGTGTAGATATACTACACACTTTTTTTTGATGATTTCTAATAATTTCTTTTTGGTAATTTTCTTTATTAATAGGCATATGGATCCTACGATGTACGGAGATTACCCTGAAGTCATGAAGAAATCTATCGGAAAAAGATTACCTTCGTTTACCGCGGCTCAATCAGAGAAGTTAAAAGGATCTTTCGACTTCGTTGGAGTGAATTATTACAGTGCTTTCTACGTAAAAAGTATTGCTGAAGTGAACCATGAAACTCCTAACTGGAGATCTGACGGACGATTCGAATGGAGAAGTAAGTCCTATTCAATTCTTGACTCACAAGCTTCTTAGTGTTTATTGATTTATTAGGGCTTTTTTGTTTACATTATTTCTTGTCTCACAAGTTTCTTTTTTTCCATTGGAACAGAACAAAACAAAGCCGGACAAACATTGGGTGTAAAAGGTGGTTCAGAATGGGACTTTCTATACCCACAAGGACTTAGAAAGCTTCTAAATTATGCTAAGAACAAATATGGAAGCCCGAAATTCATAATCACTGAAAACGGTATTAACTTTACACTAAGCTCTTAATTTCAACTGGTAAACTATTTTGTGAAATATGGTTTTACTAACTTCCTATTTTGGGTAAAAATTTGCAGGACATTGTGATATAGATTACGAGAAGAAACCGAAACTTTCTAACTTGATGGATCTCCAAAGGACAGAGTATCACAAGAAACATCTTCAAAGCATTCAACAAGCAATCCAGTAAGTAAAACTCCAAGTTTCTTGGAACACAAGAAACTCTACTTTCATAAAACCTATACTTTGTTTCTTATATACTGATGACAAATTTATATGTTTTTCAGGGAGGATGGTGTTGAAGTTGAAGGATACTTTGCATGGTCCTTACTCGACAACTGCGAATGGAACGCGGGTTATGGAGTCCGATATGGTCTCTTCTACGTGGATTACAACAACGGGCTAAAACGTTTCCCCAAGATGTCTGCAATGTGGTTCAAAGAGTTCTTGAAGAGAGAAGAGATTGAAGATTCAGACGAAGAAGAGTACTTATTGAAGTCTGCGATGAAGAAGAAGAGATTCCTATTAGCAACTGGCTCGGCTTCATGTTTCATTCCTAAGATGTCCGAATCTTCCAAAGCCCTCGAACTATTTTACTAGATTTTTGTATCTCTTTTCTTGTTTGTTTATAAAGCGTTGAAGCAAAACAAAGTAGCTTTTCAACAAAGAGGGCGAAGACTTGAGAGTTTCTTTGCGGCTATAAACTTTGTTCCTTTTTTGAGTTAATAAATCATCAAATTGATCAATTATAATAATATTATTGGAACAAACAAATAATGCAGTAATGCATGGTAATTAATTTATTTTATTTTTTATTTAAAAAAACGATATAGGAAACTTTTAAAACGGTCACGTAAGTTAAATTGAGGACAAAATCTACAAACTACAATACTACATTATATGTTACCATCGCGTACCAAACTATATATATCTTCGTATTTTACTTATTGGGAACGTGAGTTTAAAAGTGAGGCCACTCAACATGGGCTGAAAACGAGGCCACTCAACATGGGAAATGTTTAATAATGTACTATTAAACTATGGATCACTAGTCTTTAAATAACTTCCAACGTTGGATCCTTTTTAATATTTATGCAATTTTTTATGTTGACCAAAATAATTGTGCCCACACATCTCACGTAACAATTCCACAAAAAGAACTTAATATAGAAAACAATTAATTCAAATTAAGACTTAACCAAGATCAAAGGTTTATTTTTTTTGTGCGTAAAAGATGCACTAAAAGGAGTTAAAATTTATGGATTCGAAATTATAAACGTTCTTAACTTTTGCTCAGAATAAAAATTGCTTCTATTAAAACTTTATTGTTTAGTGGTAACGGATAATTAATTTCTAAGTCAAATTATATATATAAGAATCATCCATTTGACAAAAAAAAATTAAAACCACCTGCAAGTATATGTTTTGAAATGTACATTTTCTTTAAGTTTTTATTCTTAGCTTCTCGATCGTCTTAGCATTATGTGACTCAGCTTCTGATTATATAAATAATCTTTTGTTGTTTATATCCTACTACTGATTTATAGGATATAGTTTGTTGAAAACAATAAATAAAAAAAAAGAAATATTAGTGAAAAATGTTGCTAGTTGCTAACTTGCTATATTCACTCTCCCTCCCATCAACTCTATTTATTGAAACCAAATTATCAAAACAAAACATTTCAGAAAACTAAAAGTATCATTTATAGTAATTAATCAATCAAATATATTACAAGAAAACAAATGAGAAGTAAAAGTCTGCTTTTACTGTTACTCATTACTTTTTTCTACGTTGGAGTTTTGGCCAAGAACAAGAATCACTCATCAAGACCTAAATTAACAAGAAACGATTTCCCAGAAGATTTCATCTTTGGATCTGCTACTTCTGCTTATCAGGTTTATATAATTTTACCATTTTTGTTTTTCATTTCTTTTTTTGCTAAATTCTTTTTGATTTTAAAAGTGTGAAGGTGCTGCTCACAAAGATGGTAGAGGACCAAGTATCTGGGACAATTTCTCTGAAAATTTCCCAGGTTTAAAAGACTCAAATGTATTGAATTTGGGTTTATGATTTTAGATATATGAATTTTTTTTTTTCGTTCTGGGTTTGGCCAAATGGTAAGATTATGTATATGAATCTTGTTTTATTTTGTGTTCATACTTATCAAGACTCATAAATTCTTGAAATGTGGTTTCATATTTTTGTTCTTTCTTGATATGGAATTATTAAAGTAATATTTGGTCTTTGTTTTTCAGAGAAAATAATTGATGGTAGTAATGGATCCTTTGCAGTTGATTCTTACAATCTTTACAAGGTATTTTGATTTCTTGTAGGACAAAAACAAATCAAACATTACAATTTTTTTTCATAAAAGCTTCTTGGAATAACCAGGAAGATGTGAATTTGATCCATCAAATGGGCTTCACTGCTTACCGGTTCTCAATCTCGTGGTCGCGGATTTTGCCTCGTAAGATCAAATCTTTTTACGAGTTGTTTATATTCGATATGGAGAATCAGTGATGATGTTCTTTTGTTTATATTATTAGGTGGAGATTTAAAGGGAGGAATCAACCAGGCTGGTATTGAATATTACAACAAGTTGATAAATCAACTTCTGTCAAAAGGTAATGGTTAACAGAAAGGATTAAACATACATTTTATTGTCAAGTTTATGTTTTTGTTATAATGTTGTAAATGTATCAGGAGTGAAGCCGTATGTCACAATCTTTCATTGGGATTTACCGCAAGCACTTGAAGATGCCTATGGTGGCTTCCTCGGAGCTGAGATTGTGTAAGGGGTTCACTCATCATTTCAGAATGGTAACCCTACAACTGATCTTTTGTGTTGATTTATTAAAATCGAAACAGGAATGATTTTCGGGACTATGCTGAACTATGTTTCGAGAAGTTTGGAGATAGAGTGAAGCATTGGGTGACACTGAATGAGCCAGCAACAGTAGTATATAAAGGTTATACAACAGGTGAAATGGCACCTGGAAGATGTTCCAATTTCACTAATCCTTATTGTGCAGGCGGTGACGGAGCCACTGAGCCTTACATTGTCGGTCATAACTTGCTCCTCGCTCATGGTGCCGCTGTCAAAATCTACCGCCAAAAGTACCAGGTCTGTTGTATTCTGTTTCCACCATATTCTGTTTTTACTCTGTTTCGGTTCTGCTCTGTTCTGTTTGTACTCTGCCTCTGCTCTGTGTTTACTCTGTTTCCAGTTACACTAGTGTAGAGAGTGACAGTGTTTCACTTTAATATTGCATTCAATAGGCAACTCAGAAAGGTGAAATTGGTATAGCCTTGAACTCAGAATGGTACTACCCTTATTCAGACTCATATGCTGATCAGACAGCCGCGGTTCGAGCCCTTACCTTCTGCTTCGACTACTTCATGGAGCCAATCATCAACGGAAAATACCCAACGGAAATGGTTAACTATGTCAAAGGCGGTCGTCTCCCGAGGTTTACACCAGAAGAGTCCGCAATGCTTAAAGGATCATATGATTTCATAGGCATTAACTATTACACATCCGCTTACGTGAAAGATGTGCCGTGTGCAACTGAAAACATCACAATGTCCACTGATTCTTGCATCAGTATCACAGGTCCTTTGCCTTCAGATTAATATCAAGATTTTACATTTGTTATATAAAATTTGATCTTTTTTGTGTATGGTATTAGATAAGCGAAATGGAGTGCCTATTGGTCCACAGGTACGATTATTCTGTTCAAGTTCGGTTTGTTAAGAATTAGATAAATCTTCCGCTCACATCAAGATCTAGATGATAGCTTAAGATTCACGAAAAACAAAAATTTTCGACAGTGGAGGAGGGAGTTACGCTTTAAATTTGGAATTTCAACATATGTAATGTCATTAATCTCTGACTCGATTCAGGCTGGGTCGAAATGGCTTAGGATATACCCTGAGGGAATTCGTGATCTCCTACTATATGCGAAATCCAAATTCAATGATCCCGTCATCTACATAACAGAAAATGGTAATTCTTGGCATTTTCTATTCGAGTTTTCGAAACAAAAACTAATTGTTTTCACTGCTTTTATCTTTCTTAAACAATATGTAGGAGTGGATGAAGCAAGTACTGGTGAAATCTTTCTTAACGACGATTTGAGAATTGATTACTACGCTGATCACCTTAATATGGTTCGGGATGCTATCTCGTAAGTCTTCTTTTTCGGTCACATCTATAGACCTATTTTGCTAGAGGTGCCCTATCAGATCCAAACCAAAACCATATTTAAAAACCGAACTCAAGCATAATCTGTTGAGGTTTATATTTTCGTATCAGAATTGAGTCAATTGACCAAAAAAAAGAAGGAAATAAACTTATTCAAAGCCATAATATTATGAAAAATGTAAGTTGAATACACAGTTTTTAGAAAACTTTCTTTGACCAAAAAAAAAAAAAAAAATTTCTAAATCAAATTAAATGAATTTTTTTATTCCTCACAGTCTAACAACTAGATTGAGCATCCCCTAGATGTATGTATTTGAGGAGCAAACAAAGGCTGGAACTATTTTTTATAAACTATGTTTACATAAAATGTAGGAAAGGAGTGAATGTAAAAGGATATTTTGCGTGGTCGTTGATGGATAATTACGAATGGTCAGAAGGATATACAGTCCGATTCGGGCTAATGTATGTGGACTTTGAAGATGGATATAAGAGGTATCCGAAGAAATCAGCTAAATGGTTTATGAAACTTTTGAAGGGAGATCAGTATAATGGGAGAAAACAGCAAGTAGCTATTATCTAATAAATCATGACACTGGTTAATTCGTCGACCAGATTAATTTGCTAAAGTTTAATTTTCCAAAAACATTGACAATTCAGGTTGTTTGTTACTTTGAAAACAATATCATATTATATGTATTAAGATAGGTTCGAATTTAGACAATAATACGAAAACATTAGTGTAAGAGGTGGTTCTAACTAGGACTCTATATCTATACTTGCTAAGAACCGTAATAACTCGAAATTCATAATTACTGAAAACAGTAATAACTTTGTACTAACTTAACATCAGAGATGGTTAATCATGGATTGATTATTTTTGTTGTCAATGATGGACTTGCTAATTAATTTCAATTTTCAACAGACTCGTTAGGCTTTCTTCATAAGGGCAGGCAGAGATATTCCATCTTCTGAAAATCAGAAACGTATTCATCTACTTAAGGCATGATCTTTAGCGTAGCAACGTCCAAATTGATTTAATAGTGTGTGGAAACTTTTGCTTGTAGTATCAAAATTCAAAACCCCAAATTACACAACATGTAATTTTGGAACTTGTTTTGCGCATAGGAAAAATAAATTTGAAACTTTGAGAGGGTATATATATGGTAGACATAATGTTTAAATGATTTGGCAAGTAGGCTCCAACAAGTGAAGACGATAAAATAAAGCGCAAAAGAAACAATACTGTCAAAATGAGACATTCAACCCACAGGTAGAAACCAAC
>OVAF01004294.1:0-10302 GCA_900406245.1 Odontarrhena argentea
CAGCTCGAAAACAGAAAAAACTACAAATATATACAAGGTGTCGGCAAAAGCCGATCACCTAAAAGAGAGAAGATGAAGATCTTGAGCTTTCAGAAGAGAGGAAAAAAAGAGAGAGAAATAAGAGAGAGAAGAAAAGTTTTATTCTGTACTTAATTCTTATGTTACACGCATAACTTAATTTATCTGTGAATCATTTATATATTTATTAAAATTTGATTTTGACCAAATTTCAGATGCATAAATATTCTATCAGATCTAGAAATAAATACGATTTTTTTTTAGTAACACACGAATGAAAAAAAAAAAAAAAATGTCTAATGACCAACAATGGACGTCAAGAACTAGTTCAAGCTCAGAATTATTTCATTTACGGTAAATCTTACATAAGCAGCATCCTCCAAAAAGTGTAATTAGTCACATGTTGTAAAGTATATGCAGATTTTATTTCAATAATTATATATTGAATAAGCAAGTGGGCACCCCCTCATAACAAATTGCTAGCTGTCACTATGGTGTTTGGGGCTATTTCGTTTTGATGGTTCGTTCTGGTGGGAACTATGAAAATTTAATTCCATTATTATTTCATTTCTATGTTAGATTTTTTTAGCCTTTTCAAGGTTTTCATTTCTCTGATAAATAGATTTAGCAGTCTATCAGGTACCACAACCCACATATTTCCCCCACAAAAAACATTAAGACGTTGCCAAAATGGAATATAAAACTATACAATAATCAGTATCTTGATTTAATTAGTTTGGCTGTGACAAAAAAGTTTAATCCAACGATTAGATACACGAAAACCTCTAATCTTAAACCAAATCGGATTTAGGTTTTTTTGCATATTTACAAATTAAGTACTTGTGAAAGAATTTCATCAGTGTCAATTATAAATGAAGACCCGCATTTCAGATACGATTTATAACTAGCATTTACATGTCGAAAAATATGGACTTCGCCTGTTTTAGCATCTCTGTTAACTTGAAAGTTGAATCACCCAAACATTAACATCGCATTTATATGAACAAAAGAAAAAAATCATTATCAATTGGTACCCCCGACAAGCGAACTATTAACTTTTTCTGACCAATTTTTATTTATTTTAATTAATGTTGATACAATTATTAAGTAAACCCATTCTTTTTTTATTTTTAACATTAATTTTATTAAAAGACCAAGAGTTTGAGTATAAGGTAGAAATTGAAAGGAAAACACAATGCAAAGGCTAAGAATTAGCTAAAGGAACAAGAGCTAGTAAGCCAAGTAGGGATTCATGCAGTCACATAGGAATGGACGCGAAGACCTGCAGTACTATTATTAGCAATGAGCTGAGCTCTCTTAGTGAACTGTTTTTTAAAAGATTGGAAAGACCATGCTTCCAGATTATTTAGATTTGAAATAAAAGTAATACTAATGCTAAGTTGGATCATAGAACTGATCCATTGTTAACTCAAGATGACTTGAATGAGGTAATCATAGAACTGTCAGACTCGAGTCTAACAGTACTATTTCCAAACTCAAGTCATCATGAATCTTGCATATAGCTACCACTTTCTTTCACGTATCTTTGAACACACCCAAAAAGGTAAATCATTTACTCACTGGATCTACTTTCTTTCTTTCTTTGTGCAGCCTGAAAATTATTCGATAACACAAGGAAAGAAGAGAGCACGTACAATCTTTATCACAATTCGAATTTACTCTAATTTCCCTAAAGGTGACTCGAGAGCATGGTCATCAACTAGCCATAGACCAAAGTCACGGAAACGTTTGATCTTCTTTTCAAAACCGATAATGTAGTTATTGTGGATGATCACATGTTTACCCTTTGTTTCTTTTACCCATGTTTTGTTCTTGAAGTACAATCCTCCTGTTGGAAATGCTGACTGCGGAAGCAAGTAGAGATCCACCTGCAGAATAGAAGATCACCAAAGCGGTGAGAATGGATTCAAATAATTGAAATCAACTTCGATACTAAAACAGAATTGTAACTGAGCATTGTAAGTAGATTAGAGAAGTTATGAGTAGCTATGGTTGGGTATAGAAGAACCTTATAGTACCTAAAGTCTCAGTCTTTTGGATCATTAACCCACGACTGAGTAATAAAAAGCTTGACAAACGCAATTATTAAGTAGATTAGAGGGGCTATGAGTAGCTAGTGTTAGATAAAGCTGATTTTCAGAGTACCAAAAGGTTCAGTCTTATAAGAGTTCAAGCTCCAATATTTTGCAACCCAACAATTGTATATCAAAAACCCGAGACCAAATAATAGCAAGACTGTTTTACCATGGAATTTGGAGAAAGTAATATACCTGATGAGCTGATTTCATAAGAGCCCAGTTAAAAGCAGGCTGATCATTTGCTTTCTTTGCCCTCGACCAAGGTTCAACTTGAAGTTCCTCAATCCATTTCTTCATGAGAAGTTTTGCGCTATTAGTAGGACGCAAGAAAATCATGCAGCTACATATATAAGGCCTTCCTTTTTTACCCGGAGGTGGTAGATCATGAGAGTGATCAAAAGGCTTAATCTGTCACAAATATGAAGAAGATAACTATAATTACTCTACCTGCAAAATTTGCAGACATGTGAATGTCATCCATAAAAGGAGATGAGTGAAGTTACATACCGTAGTCATGTCATCCATGAAGTATGCATCATGACTTCCCTCCAAATACTGAAACGGATCTTGTAACCAGACCATATCAACATCATTGTACATAACATTGTAACCTAGCTCCAAAATGTGCAAGAGATGCTGCGGCCTCCGAGCTGTAAAATTGAAGAAACCCTGATCGGATACGAATAAATTAGTTAAAGAATGGTGCACCACAGAACAAGTTCGTAGGACAGATTATCTACATACATAAACAGAGGATACAGAATCGTTCAAAATAAAACAAGGCTACACCCATAAGTTCACCATCTTTTTCATTCATAAGATCAGCAATGGACAAACACAGCTCAAAACCGAAACCAGAGGACTAGAGAAACTTATGATCACTGAAATAGCAATAGTTAATCAACCAGCGTTCAAGATCTGAATGAAACAGTATGATGAAGTAATCATCCAAAATTACCTAAACTAGCAAAGACACATACCTAAAATCCAGATTTCGAAGTCATTTTGAGCTAAATCTCATGAACTTGGAGCTAACCTAGAGATGAAATCGGATCGAAGACAGTGCAGAGGTCATTATACCTGAGAACCGAACTTGTGTGCCGTCTGAGAATCGAGCACGGGGGGGATGAGAACGGCGTGACCAGGCCACTTCTCGTTAACCTTATACAGAGTAGCGTAATCCTCAGCGATAACGAGGACTTTGTCTTGATGCTTCTGTCTCGAAACACTAATTAACCAATTCTGAAGAAAAGGCAAGTACGGATAGCTCACGATGCAGACGATCACAGTCTCGTTCTTAGCCACGAATCTGGCTGCTTGAGCGAGAGAATAGTCGCGCCATTTGGACTGCGACGAAGAAAAGGAGACTCTACCGGGAAACGGGAATAGAGGAGATCCTGCCCAAGGTAAGAATACGCCCAGGAGGACGAGAAGAGCGAGAAGAAGGAGGAGACCATTGCGGCTGAGAAGAGAGATGGGACGATTTGAAATTGGAGAAGAAGAAAGAGTAGAGGAAGAGAAAGGGTTTGAGAATGGGTTTTGGATTGGACGCTGGTGAAGAAACTGTTGCTGCGCCATTGTTTGTACAAAGAGGAGGAGGACAAACAAAAATTGGGAGAGATAGATTCGAATCGAGAACTGTATTGAATTTCGAAATTAAAAAAAAAATATAATATACAGATGAATTTCGGAATTCGAGAGATGTTTTAGTGAAGAGAGTGTAGATCTGTGGAGGGAGATCTCAAACAGAAAACAATGGCCATTTGGAAGAGTTTCGCGAAAAAAAAAAAAACAATTTATCTATAGACCGTTTTATAATCGGGTTGTACTGTTTGGATATAGTCGGTGTCAAATGGGTTTGTATTGAACTCAGGCCCATTAAATCTTCCTTATGCTGTTGTAATCTGTTGTTCATGATACTACTACAAAGACAATTGTATAATGGGTAACTATGATCTATCCTTATAAATCTAGGATTTTAACTCTAGATCTTCTTGTATGTATAAACATTAATGAATCTTTCATTAACCACCAGACCAAAAGAACTTCCACCTATTGTTCATTTTTGATAATACTAATTCAATGTGCAATATAAAAGATTTCTTCTTTATTCGTTATAATACTATCCACAACAAACTTTCAGAATTGTTATACATTGGGTAATGATCTTTAATCATTTAATTATGGTGAATTAACAAATCCAAATTGGTGTCATATGTTAATTAATCATTATATATTTTATTATTGATCTAATTCAATTTTCAACACTTTGTAAAAGAAGAAGAAATAAACTTTAACTTTAGTTCATGCTTTAATTGGTCTAGTATAAGATCATTTTATCAATCGATTTTCTTCTCTCTTAGACCAACTTTTCTTAATTGATCTTTTGACGAATAAGAATCCAAAGTTCCTCTTCTCTCACAATTTCTGGTGTAGTTCTTACTTTCTCTTTTATGTTTTGTTATAGATTATGATAATCACAAATAAAAACATACAATTTTACGAAGAAGTAACCACCACAACAACTTAAATATATGAGTGTGAAGTTGTGTCTTTTCACAGTTTTTACACATCCACCATATATATATATATAATCTAATTGGTAGAAGAGGATTATCAATACCTTCAAATTCTGATGACGTTAATCGTAACCGATCCACCACAATATCGTTTTTATATTAAATCTATAATTTTAATATGAACTGAATCCTTATAATAAAACCAAGAGACACGTGCCACATTTGTGTCAACTTAATGGTTTGATAATTTTAATGTGTACTTTACACCAAATTCATCTAGCCGTTAACTATCATCATGAAATCTGAACTGATTGAATCATGACGCTTACACATCATTTAGCGACATGCTCCCTTTTAGATATTACAAACCAATTTCAATTTTATAGACTAACACAACTCTAACTCAAAGTACATGTTGCAAACCTTTAGGCCGTGATCTATAAGTAAAGGTATCATGAGAAGAACGAATAAGGTTACGAGATTTGCTTGAGTAACATCGGTTGGTCTGTTTGCGATTATCTAATTGTGGGACTTTCGGTTGGATGGTTATGACCCCTAATTGAAGTGTTACATAAAAAGCACACAAATTAAAAAAACCTCCAAAAATCATGTATTATTTTTTTGTTATTTTAATCTTTAAATATTATTTAGTACTTAAATAAAACCAATTCAAATGAAAACAAAGTTTCAGAATACAAAAGATCATACAAATTATAGTAAGTGAATTAAAGTTTTGCATTGGAATATGAGAAAATTAAATGTAAAAATGTTCTTTTCTTATATATCAAAGTAGAATAAAATAGAGGGGGTAATTCAGTGATTTTTAGCCAAAAATATAATTCGACAATTTTGTTAGTTTATTATTGAGTTTGGTCTAATTTCATAAAAGTAGTAATTAAGTTAGTTGTGTAAATCCAAAGGGTGTGATAGTTTGGGTGATTTGTATTCAAAAGTTACAAGAAAGAAGAGTTACAACTCTCATGTTGTGTCTATTACTTCCTATGTAAGTCACAGTAATTGTGATGTAAATTACATGTCGTTAATGTTGTTGTTTCAGAGATTCAATTCTGGTGATCAATAAAGTTTCGTTTTTTTCTCTTTCTTCTATGTCTGCACTTAAACACATCCCCTAACCTCTCTTCCCACAACAACATAATGGTTGTCAACTTGTCATCGAGCAAACGAAGGAAAGTTGAACGCTCGAGATGAGAACATGACGAAAGGAAAGTTGAACGCTCGAGCAAGAAGATGAATATCTGGGTACAAACCAGAGAACGGACATTAAGGCAACGACAAAAAATGGTGCAGCTTTTGTAAGAGGAACAGTCACACATATTCTGATTGTTGGAGGAAGCCTAATCAGGTGGATAGAGGCAAAAACGTGTGGAACACGAAAGAATGCTACAATTGCGGCAAATTTAGTCTTCCTTTCAAGGGAGTGTCGTTCTAAGAAGTATGAAAGGGAATATATGAGTCTTGAAAACGGAATATGATGAGGAAACCCACATGTTTTTTAGTGCATGTGAAGAGTCAAAGATAAATAAAATAAAAAAATCAGTGAAAACAAAATCTAGTTAAGTGGTGGTGGCTGCACAAATCACAAAGATTTGAAGAATGAAGAAAAAAAGATTTGAACTTAATGAAGGTAAAGTGCTAATTGATTATTGAGTTTAGTCTAATTTCATTAAAGCAGTAATTAAGTTAGTTATGAAAATTCAAAGGGTATGACAGTTTGGGTGGTTTATATTCAAAAGTCACAAGGAAGAAGATTTACAAATTACAACTCCTCATATTGTGTCTATTATTTCTTATATAAGTCACGGTAATTGGGTTGAAAATTACATGTCGTTACTCGTTAATGTTGGTGTTTCAGATTCAATTCTAATAATCAATAAAGTTTCATTTTTTTTCTTTCTTCAATCTCTGCACTTAAACACATTCACTCTGTTACTCTTTGGAACATTTGTTTCTAAAAAATTTTCCTATCAAAATAACGATTTCAATTCCGGCATAACCACAAAACTTTCGAAGACAACTGGCTATAACTCTATGAAAAATGGGGCGAGCCTTTTATAAATTATTTAAAGGCTCCGCCCATTTCATATCCACAAAAGCTTAGATGACTTACGCAGCAAGTTACCGGAACCACATGAACAGAGGAATTAACTTGGAAAGAACTAAACTAAGTTAGTCGAATCATAATTCATTTTCGACTAATGAGGGATCTTACTTAGAAACTTGGCTTCAAAAACTTGATAATGTTTCATGATTTCAATCGTAGCCTTTTCTGCAATTGGATCAATCTCATCTTCATACCTTTCATAAAGCATTGGCAGCGTGTGAACCAATACAAAGCCTGTGGGGTTTCAACAATAGATTATTAGTACAAGACATGATCCTTTAGATAAATAACCGAGACTATCAGAACTTACAGAAGTAGAGTAATGACAAGAAGCTGAACCAGCTCCCGATGATGGATACAAGCCAAAGTCCTATGAGTGCCTTGTTTCAGAAGAGAAATGAATTAAAAGAGAGGTTCTTATATAAATCCAGAGACTGAATCAAACGAGCTGACAAAAATAGGCAAATACCATAGCGAAGTTCTTAATGTCCCTCTCTAAAGCAATGCTCCTTAAGGTTGCAACAGCACAATTAAGTTCAAAGATCAATACAGAAGCAGCTTGGAGTAACGGCTTCTCGGGTATGTAAATCTCCATTATGTTATCCATAGATCTATATTTCAAATGTAAAAGTATCAGAACTACGAAACAAGAAAACTGAGGAGGCAGAGTACGTAGCAAGAAATGCTTTACCTGTTGAGGACATTGGACCAGAGGAATGAGAGAAGCAGAAAGAGGATGGAGCCGCGGCTAATGAAAGTAAGAAGACGACAACCACCAAATCCAAACAAAAGCCAAACCACAGTCACTACAGCGAGTAATCCTGCGGTTACTTTCTTGTCCCTCCATAGCAACAAATCAGCAGCTTCAAAAAATTTACCCAACCACTTGGTGATTAGGTCACATAATCAATCTCTATGATATAAATCACGAATGTTACACACATAAAGATCAGATCTAATCATCATCTCAAAATCGCCATGAATGCAAAAAAGGTAGAGAGAGTGTATCTTACGTTTACCCCCGCCGAGAACCATGTGGATAGGTCGTTCTCTGCCAAACATCCGATAGATGGGAGCATTGACGGATGGATCTGGTTTCTCGCTATCAGAATCTGACGAGGTTAGCGAATTCAGGCCGTTGATCTCCTCTGGTACGATGTTTCCCATCAACGGCTCCTCCATTGGTCCCACTCTCTCTATCTTCTCCTCTTCCATTTTCGCCCATCTAACGGAAATCCACAAATTAACGAACCAAACTAGTTTATATACTGTCCGAGCCTAGTGGTTCGGAAGCAGTTCTTCAAGGAAAAAAAAACCAAGAACCCTCTTTACCGACCAGAGAGTTACTTGAACGACATCATAGTGTATATGCTGAACAACGTTGCTAACATTTATTTATCACTTAAGAGTGTCAAATGTGTAACACTTTTTACGTACTAGTACAAACAAAACTACTCAAAGTTTAGTACAACATATAATCAAAACATATTGTATTGCATTTTGACATAGAATGAATATCACACAAACAATAGTAAAGTAGTAAACACAAAAACACTATGAATTAGTGATGTTATCATCTAAAGGGTCTTGGAGGTTTCTCTAAAACAGCAGAGAAGAAGACTTCCTTATCATGTTTATCTCTCTTAGGCACCACAACCCATTTATGTCTCTTATACCTCAATGCTTTAAACGCCTCCATGTAATCACTCAGATCCTCTTTTAGACAGAAGAAACCATCGATCCACAACAATCCACCTGGTCTTAAAACCCTGTCCCAATCAAACAGCACGAAATCCAGAAGTATTAGATCTATCCATCCATCGAGGAACCTCGTCGTGTGGATCATATCAAGCGTGCTGTCGAAGAACGGTAGACGTTGGTTCACTGTTATATACAATGGGACTAAACCGCGCAGAGCTATCATCTCATTGAATGGTGCACCGAGGTTGATTGTTGATGACACGATTGTGACGTTCTGCTCTCTCATCCTCGCTGCAAAAGTTCCCGTGCCAACACTGAAATCCAACCCGATTCTAATCTCTCCTGGTTTTATCTCGAGTACTTCTGCTATCGTGAAATCAGCAGTCTGGTTTGTCTTGGGATCGATTTCGCCTGGACTAATCCATCTCGGCGATTCGTGGTGCGTGAGGTTGAAGCAGTCAGTGCATTTGAAGAACCCTTTCCGCCCTGTTGTCTTGCTAGCGAGGCAAGCAAAGTTCCTGCACTTGTACTGTCCCCATCTCACATTCCGATCATCCGGAAGCTTCCATAAAGACTCGTTGATTGGAAAAGGTTTGTGGTACAACTGCGGTGCACGGGAGAAGCACCGTCTTCTAGGCAGCGGATCACACCCGTGAACCATAAGCTTTTGAGCTAATCTCCAATCGTCGTTGCAAATTTCACCCACGTCGTAGTCCATATACTCTTCTAGATCTTGCTTCATCGCGAAACAAGCGTGTCCGATCGAGGTGAAAGTTCCGTTAGCTCCCATGAAATTCTGCTTTCCAAGCCGATTTGGCTTGATCTTTATGTACTTCTTTATCTCTTCTCTCATAAAATGCTCGCCCGGGTCACCGTTCTGCCGCTTCAAAGGATGATCCACTACGAATCTTTCTTCAAACGAAGGCAACTCCATATGAACTGACTGAACCAGCGAGAGAATGTCCGCAAGAAAAGCTACATGCCTAAACATTGATCCTGAAGCTGAGGAATCAGATGAGGGAGCAGAAGAAGAAGAAGAAGAAGAAGCTTCTAAAGCCTTGAGATCATCCATTTCTTGGTGGATTTTAAAAATGACAGACTCCATTGTCTTTCGCATCTGGCTTCCGATGTTATAGCCGACGCCTTCAAAGCTTCCGTGAGGATTACAGAACCGATCAGAGAATCTTAAGGGTGTAATGTAATTGAACTTAGCTAATGTAGCCACTGAGATGAGAAAAGCCAAACCAGCCAAGACATAGATGGGTCTATTGATGCCATTGAAAGATCTAATCTTTGATAAAACATTAGACTTCCCCATCCTTCAAACTCTGTACAAACACAATATCAACACACAAGAAAAAAACTGAATCTTGAACAACATTAGCAAATAATATGATACAGCATTTTCCTAACTAAACAAGACACGGTACGAACACAAAACAACACCATACTGTTCTACAGAAATATCTGAAAAGAGAAGCAAAATACTCAGAATCTGGTTGCAGAGACTTTAACTTCATGTTATCTTTTAGTTTTACCTAGGGATTAGTGGAGTTAAAATAATCCTTGGGAACTTATCTAAGAGTATTATTTCAACATGCTTAAACTACAAGTTTAGAATGCACATGGAGATTTCTGAAGTTTTTAGGAAATCCCACGATAGTAGAACGCCAATAGCCTATAAATGTTGCACAAGATAAGGAGGAAAACTAATAAAATAAGCGGGGAATTTAAATGCAAGTAATGAAAAAAGCCGATTCTTATGGATCCCAAGCATTAAAATTAGTTTTTTTTTGGTCAACAAATAGATTGTATTGATTTAGTCTTGAAGCAATGATACAAC
>OVAF01004295.1:0-10298 GCA_900406245.1 Odontarrhena argentea
ACTGATATAAACATCCAACGGTGGGATTTGCATTCTAACGGTTGGTTTATCTCAGATCTCAGTTTTAGTGGAGCGAGTCACTTCAAAACGAGTCAAGGCTCGAGTCAAGTTGATTCCGACCAATCCATTCACATTCTCACCAAAATTCATTCACTAAACTTGCTCCTGGTGTTCTCAAGTTCATCTCTGTCCAAACCTTTCACCAAAAGCTCGTGAGAAATTTGAATTTTGGTCTAGGCGCCAAAAGTTTGTCGGTTGGACAATAGCAATTGGCTCAGCAAATCAGGAAGTTGTCTTCAGCAAAGCTTCTTCTTACAACCTCAATTGCACTCTGCACCGGCCAATTCATCAAGAACTCATCATCTCCAACGTTGGAGAAAGCTGTAGGGGAAGAACGAGTCAAGAACGAGTCAGGGGCGAGTCAACTTAGTCATGGCCATTCATCCTCAACAATCCACTACATTGACCGCAGAAGGAAGCTATGGTTTAATTCTGTCCTAAATGTATTTTTCAAAACGTTTTCAAAGCTTTTTCAAACCGATTCCTTTGTTTTAAAACTCAACGTGAAGTTAATGACCATTGGGTAAAGTGGAAAATTCTTTGGGAAACTTTCGGTGTGGGCAAGGATAAGTGGTTATGGAGGTTGTGGCTATGTCACAAGAGAGGGAAAGGACGTGGGTGGCACATTGAGCCTTAACCACATGGCTAAATTGCTCTCGGTCCCTTTGGTACCATGAGATGCAAGCCTTGGTTAAGCACCACTATCCTCTCTAAACCCCATTTCCAACTTTAGCCAAGTGTTTATGGTCGGTTTGTATTTTATTTTGGAGCCAAAGAACCAAAATTATCAAGAACCGAATTATGCACAAAATGCAAATTCAAAGTATCTTTGGTAATTTTGGTAGATTGGTAAGTGACAACCTAAGTAGATGATCCTCATGGATTATAGCACTTATGGAGTGTCCAAAATTAAGTTTGTGAAAACCTTGGTCCAATGACCATTGAGTTATTGATTTCGGATTTGATGAAAACTTGGACATTGTCCATGTAATTTTTATTCGGTTATATTTTGGTTTTCGGTATCAAGTAAATTGAGAACCAAAGGATCTTAGCATTGCTAGACCTTGTTGAATCCTATTTACTTGAACCACTTGTTATTTGAAAATTTAAAACCGTGAGGAATTTGTCTTTGTGAATTTCCTCATGANAGTAATTTCAAAAGCTTTAAAACCATGAAGGCAATCTTAGTGGTTACTATCATGTGTATCTTGTTTAAAACCGTGAGCATTCTTTGTGAATAGCTCATGAGTAATTTCAAAATTGGTTACAAAACCGTGAGTTACCTATGTGGTAAACTCATGTGTGGTTTGTTAAAATGCTAAGGAAGTGAGAACCAAGCTAAAACCTTGATGGATCCAAACTTGCCTTAAGCATAAGTTTCATTCTAGACCATGGGAGAAACCTTTGTGGTTTTCTCATGTGTTTGTTTAGCAAAACCGTGGGCTTGGTTTGAGAACAAGCTCACGAGTATTTGTTTGGTTACAAAATCACTACAAGAAAACAGCCAGATTGCGACTACATAACGAGTCACAATGTAGTCGCAAAATGCCCTTTTTGCGACTACATTGTGACTAAAGCAAGTAGTCGCAATATGATAGTCGCAAAAAATTTTAGTCAAATTGTAGTCACAAAATATCCAACTACTTTGCAACCAAGGAGATAAGTCGCAATAATTGCCACCACAAGTGCGACTATGTGTTTAACATGCGAGGATCAATATGGTTGGAATGTGGTCGCAAACTATAAGACTACTTTGCGACTATAGATATTAGTCGCAATAATTGCGACAACATGTGCAGTAGGTAATTAGTCTCATAAACTCAGTGCAACTACAATGCGACTACAGTTTTCAACCCACATTTTAGTCGTATTGTAATCGCATAAATTAATTGCGACCAATATCCCACTGTTTATGTAGTCGTATATTAGTCGAAGTGAAGTAGGAAAGGTGTGTGACTATTTTGCGACTACAGAATTTTGTAGTCACAAAACAGTCGGTATATTTCTGTCACTGTTTTGCGACTACCTGATTGTGTAGTCACATTGTTGTGGGAATATTTTGTGACGAAATTGTGACTAAATTTGGCAACGTAGTCTCAATTTATGCTACGTTTTTGTGACTGGTTTTATTTTGTTTTCTGGATACTATTTGTATTTGTAAATTGATTCTGTTAAAATAGTAAAATAAAAGTTGAAATTGATAAATGAAAACCAAAATATAATACTCTGCCAATAAAAGAAATGTTATAGACATTTCAAACCAAAAAATCATGTTCCAAAAAAAGTTGAAAGGCAGAAGAGTGTTCAAAAAGTTGAAGAAGCCAACTTAATTGGCAGTGTGTTCTTCAGAGGGGTTGTGGTTGGTTGGGTGGAGCAAAGGATCCTGAGAAGTGCTTGGGGCAGTGAAGTCTGACAAAGCTGGGTCCTTGTTCTTCAAATACTTCATGAGGTACTCCATTTGTAGCTTGGTCTCCTTGTTCTGCTCAATCTGGTCAGCCAACTTCTCCTGAGTTTCCTTGAGCTTCTCCTCCAATGAAGCGATGGCAGAGGTGCTTGCGATGTGATAGTCAGTGCTGGGGACTCTTTGAAGTTTGGAGAGGCTCCCCACGCCATATGGGTTCCCTCTGCTATCCCAAATTGTGCTCTTCAGGAAGATGTCATCCTTCTGCTGCTTTGTGAGTTGAGGAGTTTGAGGCTCACCATCAGACACAATAGACTCCTGAGAAAGCATGGATTGGAGGTTCTGGTCATACGTCTGCCCAATTAGCTTCGCCTTCTCATCGACGTAACTACCGTCTTTCCTTGTGTGGGTTTTGACGAAAACCTCCACAAGAGACACCTCTCTGCCCTCTTTCTCAGACTGCATAAAAGAAGAGGATAAAGTCAGTGAAAAGAGAAGACAATCACAAGTAATATAAAAAGAAATAGTGAAAGAGTTTTAAAGACACATAAGGCTTACCATCTCAATCTGATGCTCCGCATTTGACTTTGGTCCTCCTACGTGTTTGTGAGGACCCAACCCACCACGGTCACTCATGCGAGCCTCAGAAGCCCTCTTGCTCCGTTTGATAGCAGCCTCAGTTTTCCAATGCGCCAGCATTTTCTTCCAGTACTTCCTCCTGATCCAACTTGGCCGCTTCCTCTTACGGGTCTTGACATAGTTGACCACACCCTTCAAGCGAGTCGAACAGATTGCTTCGAAATGGTCCCGGACTTGATTAGTTAGACTTGGGTCCCAGGTAAATCGATGCTAGGCATTCAATACATGGAAACAAGCAGGAATAGTATTGCATCAGTCAACCAAAGACTGAATTACATAAAACAGAAATAGGAAAAAGAGAAGATAGATAATTACCGCAAACTGAATGAAGTACATGTCTCGAGCACTAGGCGGGGTGACTGACCAGCTGTACCAACAGCCATCAAACTTGTCTTTCAAGAGTCTTGCAATCTTCTTCGTCAGCTTGCCATGGTTACGAGTGAACCTCGAAAGAAGAAATAAAACAAGTGAGAATCAGATAACATACATTATCAAACACAACCAGCAAAATTACTAAGTAGTGTTAATGATGAACATTTTGATTACCAAAACAGAATGAGCAATAGAGATTCACATGAGTTGATTTTAGACAAATACATATTCATGTGCTAACCAAGATCCTAATGGTTTAAGCAACCATACAATCAGAGTAATGAGACTAGTAACCAACATCCTAATGATCTAACAACATCCAACATCTTAATCATCCTACACATCCTAATCAACAGCAGTAATCTAACTAAGCTAGCATCAGTAAATTCACCATAAGCCTTCACCGCGGATAGGAGAAAGCCTGTCAACCAACCTATCAGTACTGAGCAATTGATCCAGAGTCATTTGGCCCTCGGCCCGACGGTGATCAGAATCACTGTCGTCGCTTGAGTCAGTCTCAATGTCATCACCATCATCTTCATCTCCATCTTCTTCTTCATCTTCATCTTGAGAGTGAACGTCATCGAAAGGAGGATTCAAAACAACTTGAGGCTCCGGCTGGTCCACAGCTTCTAGTTGATGGTTGGGTCGTTGAGACGATGCACGAGAATGTTCAGGGTGCTGGAAGAGAGTGGTGTTACCCGCTGGTGGAACAAACGCCGTATTAGACCCTTGTGGAACATGACGCCGTTCAGCAGACGGAGGATGCTGAATCTGTCGTGTGTCAACAGACGGAGGAGAAGAGTTTGTGTCCAGACGCCAGGAAGAAGTTGAAGAGATTGGGTTGCGGCTTCTCGGTGACTCCGTGTTTCGGGTTTCCGAATTGTGTTTCCGGCTTCTTCCGGATGATCCGCCACGGCCACTCCGTGATTTAGCAGACACCATGATTAGACGGAGGAGAATTGCGGCGAGACGGAGGAGAATTGATGGAGGAGAAGAGTTAGGGTTTCGGTGGTTAGGGTCGTCGATTGACGGTGTTTGTGAGAGACGAGATATAGAAATGGCCGGAGTAGCCTTTACGGTGATGGAAGATGAGATCCGGTGAGGAGTTCTCGGGAGAGAAAATCCCACAGAGCCGGTGAAGAAAGAAGAAAATGAGAAGAAATTAGGGTTTCACAGTATATATAGTCTCATTAAAACCAAACCGACCACATTGCGACTACAAAAAAGAATAGTCGCATTTCCGTTAGATAACAGTCACATTGTAGTCGCATTTTTTGCGACTACAGCCCGATGCAGTCGCATTTTAGACCAAATAGAAAACAAGAGTCACATTGTAGTCGCATTTTTTGCGACTGCATTGTTACCACGGTCAAAACGTGGTCACATTCTAGTCTCAATTTGGTGACAGTTAACATCATATGCATATCCTTTTGGCATTTGATATGAATTTGATGTAGATTAAATTTCACATTGTTTCACAACAAATTTTGTTTACAATGTTTGATTATGATTCTTGATTTTGAAGTGACCATAATTTTGTAAGTTATATGTTATGTGTATTGATATAGTTGAATGTAAAAACATTCAAAAAATTTCATTTAGGTAAGACATGTTTTTTTGGCTTCATACTCATTGCTCTCATGCATTTTGGTGAATAAGAACCACAAATAACACAATCTTTGATCAAAAAACCCAAAAACATTTAAACGTAGTCAGATACTAGTCACATTGTAGTCGCATTTTTTGCGACTACAGCCCGATGCAGTCGCATTTTAGACCAAATAGAAAACAAGAGTCACATTGTAGTCGCATTTTTTGCGACTACAACCCGATGCAGTCGCATTATTTTGTCAAATAGAAAAGCGTTGTCACAATGTAGTCGCATTGTTTGCGACTACAGCCCGATGCAGTCGCATTATTTTGTCAAATAGAAAACCGTTGTCACAATGTAGTCGCATATTTTGCGACTACAGCCCGATGCAGTCGCATTATTTTGTCAAATAGAAAACCGTTGTCACAATGTAGTCGCATTTTAGACCTTGGAAAACAAAAAAATAACTTTAGAGAGTTGTTCGAACCCATGTCTATTGGATATGATGCAAAGTTAGAGAGTTTTTGTTAATTTCAATGTTTTTGTATACGTTTCTTAGTTAAAGAATTATTTTGAAATTCATAATTTTTATGCTTTTATCGACTAATTTAACCATCATTTTTTTTTTAATTATAATGTATTACAAAGGTAGAAAAGATTAATTATTATTACAACGTTCGAGAAGCTGATGTTTATTTTTAGGAATCAGAAACCTCTTCATCTTCCTCGCCATCATCGTCTGAAGAAGACATTATTTGGAACTCATCCTCCGGTTCTGCGTCTCCGACTGCCTCGTCGATTATTTCATTCGGATGAGTGGCATCCGCCAAATTGTTAACTCGGACTACTTCGACAGGTGCGACATCGTCAGTGTTCTCTTGCTGCAAAAGATCTAGGTCTTTGACTTTGTATTTTCCCTGAATACTTGACCTCGGAGTCACTTTCAAGACGTTCAACCAACCACCTCGAGCAGCTCTTGTTGAAGGGTAAGGAATGTAACATACCTGATCGACTTGGGAATCTGTAGACATGGTAGTACTTATTAGAAATGGAATTGTATCGCTTAATTAATCAAAGATATAGATGATGAAAATATAGTTCTGATATAAATTACCAAGTACGTAGGGGTCGTTTGTTTGATATCTTCCCGTTGCTAGTACATCGACGACACGACCTCCGTCTCGGATGCGGGTCCCTCTACCGATGATGGGATCGTACCATTGGCATCTGAATAAAGTAATTTTCAGGCCCAAAAAGCCAGGATATGTTAGTTCTAATATCTCTTCCAAGATCCCATAAAAATCAGCTTCATTCTCCGCGTCAGAGAAATTTTGACCACGGACACAAACACCGTAGTTCATGGTCCTTTTTCCATGACCATGACCCCTGGTATGAAACAAATACCCTCTAGTGAAGTACATGGGCCATGATGTACCACGATTAAGAGGACCTTGAACGATGTCTTGAACCCAAGTCGGAAAAGCTTGATCCGCCCTCCTGCACTTCTTTGAATATTGGCGCACCTGTAAGAAATATTATTTGGTTAATTGTATATATCCGATCCATAGATTTTTTATTCAATATGGTGTATAGGTTTACGGTGCACGAACATATTTTTTAACCCAATTTGGAAATTTCTCTTGCGCTTCGGCCATAACAGCATCGTCAGAAAGTCCTGGATTTTTGGTTCGAATGTGATCCTCGTGTAGACTGTATCGAAAAAGAACTCATCTTACGTTGAGAAATAAAAAAACGAGGTTATTCATGAAAAGAAATTTAAATATATGACTAGTTTCGAAATACCTCTCAAGTGGTCGAAAATATTCACAGTTACGCAAAACATACGCATGTGCACGGTCGAACTCGTCATCCCTACACCAGACTTCGTGAGCTCTCCCACCAGGCCGACCCACATGCGTAAACATGTCTGGTACAGGAGTAGGATATACCGGGGCTACTCCTTCATCAAATCTAGGTAATCTTGATTTTCTCTTGATACTGTCTGCGAAGTAGTACTCTGTATAGTATGATACCTCTTCATTTAAATAGGATTGTACTATCGACCCCCCGGGAAATCTTTTATTGTTCGCCTTTCCTTTCAGATGCTTAAATAGTCTTTCATTGGAGTACATTCATCGGTACTGCACGGGACCACCGAGTTGTGCTTCATATGGAAGATGGACAACCACGTGCTCCATGACATCGAAAAATGAAGGTGGAAATATCTTTTCCAGACTGCACATGATGATGATAATATTCTCTTCAAGAGTTCGAAGACGACTTTCGTTCAACGTTCTTGCACATAAGTCACGAAAAAATCCTCCAATCCCTACAAGACGTTAATTGAAAATTTAATATTAATTCACAATAACCTCTCAAATCAAAATCATCATATATTGACATGTTAATTATTAAATCATTTTATCACCTGATAGTGCTTCGTGCACAGACTTGTGCACTAACTCAAGTAAGATAAATGGGAGTAGGCGCTCCATGAAAACATGGCAATCATGACTTTTCATCCCAGCAAACTTTCCCCCACTAATGTCTGCACATGCAGCTAAGTCCGCTGCATACCCGTCTGGGAATTTGACCTCGTGTTTCACGCATTCGAGCAACTTCCGTTTCGCCACATCAGTCAATCTATAGATAGGAAATGGAGCTCGGCCTTCCGCATCCACTTGTAGTTCTGGTCGATTACAGAATATTTCTATGTCCAACCTTGAGTTGACTGTATCTTTTGTCTTGCCGGGGACGTTCATTAGAGTATACATGATGTTATCGAAGAAATTTTTCTCAATGTGCATCACGTCCAAACAATGGCGTAGATTGAGGTCTCTCCAGTACGGTAGTTCCCAAAATATGCTTTCTTTGTGCCAATTATGCGTCTTCCCATATCCTGCTATCTTATGTTCATGACCGTTTCCCCCCACCTCAGATGTTTTGGGTGGATTAACACCTTGCAAACGCTCAGCGTACACCTGTTCACCAGTTAAAGTTTCAGGGGGAACTTGATTAACAGCATCTTTTCGACGCAAAAATTTCTTTTTATTGGTCCGCAAGGGATGATCATGAGGAAGGAACCTTCTGTGGCAGTCGAACCAACATGTTTTTTTTCCATTCGGCAGTCGAAAAGACATCGTATCCTCCATGCAAATGGGACACGACAATCTCCCATGGGTAGTCCACCCTGACAACATTCCATATGCTGGAAAGTCACTAATCGTCCATAAGAGCACGGCCTTTAAAGTAAATCTCGTGTCAGTTGACTTGTCATACGCCGGACCTCCAGTAGACCACAACTCTTTTAAATCATCAATAAGCGGACGGAGAAAAATATCAAGACCACCTCTTGGATGATTGGGCCCCGAATTCATAACCGTGAGGAACAAGAATTCTCTTTTCATACACATATCCGGCGGTAAGTTGTAAGGAGTCACAATAACAGGCCATAGTGAATGATTTTTAGACATTCCAAATGGGTTGAACCCATCCGTGCACAATCCAAGGTACACATTCCGTGTCTCCCTGCTAAACTCATAATGCTCCCGGTTAAACATTTTCCACTCTGCCGCATCTGATGGATGACAAATCTCCCCCTCCACGGACTCGTGCTCAGCATGCCATCTCATTGACGCAGCAGTCTTCTCGCTCTGGTACAATCTCTTCAATCTATCAGCAATTGGCATATACCACATACGACTATAAGGGACCTTCGCCCGTCCTCCTGTCGGTTGCCATCTTGGATGGTCGCAAAATCTACACTTGTCCCACTTCTCATCTTCTTTCCAGAATATCATACAATTATGGACGCAAACATCAATTGTAATTACTGGAAGGCTCATCTTACGCATCGTTTTCTCTAAAGCGTAGTACGTCTCTGGTGCAGTATTGCCCTCTGGTAATACCGAGGAAAACAGATCGGTCCACTCATCCATGCAGCTTTCCGAAATTTCATTCGCCGCCTTGATGTTCATCATCCGAGAAGATATTGACAAATTCGTGTGTCCGTCCCGACAGCCGGGATATATAGGAGTATTCCCAGCTTCAAGCAAATCATAAAATTTCTGGGTTTCGAGGTTCAGTCCTGATACGTCTTGAAAACCATGTTGGTCCTGATAAATATTATTAGGATTCATGGTTTCGCAAAACGCATCATTGACCATGTCAACATATCTATCTTGTGCAGTAAAAACCTCTTCACTAGGCATTTCAACTTGGCTTCTGCTACCAGAATCTATATTACCTCCGCTACTTGTTCCTAAATCGATATTATACTCTTCCCCATGCATATACCAAAGGTAATACCCAGGCATAAAGCCGTTTCTAAATATGTGCCCTGAAACTTTTTCCGGATAACGTTTTACTCCATTTTCACACTTGACACACGGACAGTAAAACTTACCTTTATTTTCCAGTGCTATAGGTTGATTACTTGCAAATTCCAAGAAACTCCGAACTCCAACTTGAAATTCTTCTGTGAAATTCCCAGTGTATGGATCCATTCGGTTGTACATCCATCCTCTTAACGAAATCCAATAATTGTAATCCGCCATTACTTATCCCTAAAATATAATAAAATAAATATATTATAACCAAAGCTATATATATATATATATATATNATATATATATATATATTTTTTTTTTTTTTTATCCGTAAGATTTTAGAGAGAGATCAGTGAGGAGTGGGAAGTGAAGTGTGAAGAGAAATAATGGTGAGTGTGGAGTATATATAGGAAACAATTGTCACCGAATTGTGACCACATTCTTACCACATTGCGACTACAAAAATGCAGTCGCAAAAAAGTGGTTACACAAACCACCATTTCAGACACGTGCTTGCCGACATGCATGCTAACTACAATACGACTACAAGTCGTAGTCGCAAAATGTGTCACGAAAGTGTGACGACAAGGTTTGGAAAAAAAGTGGTCGCAATTACGTCACAAAAATTTTGCGACCACGTTGTAAGTCACAAATCCGTTGCAAAAAATGCGACAACAATGCGACTGCATAATATGCAGTCCCATTTTAGTCAGTATATCGTCGCAGTTGTTTCACTACTTTACTTCGTCGTAATGTAGTCGCAAATTGTTCAACAACTTTGCGACTGCTTATTTTTAGTCGGATTGCAGTCACAAATGTAGTCCGTTTGTAGTCGCAAAATATTGCGACTACAAAACTAGTCGCAATTTGTAGTCGCAATTTCGCTATTTTCTTGTAGTGAATT
>OVAF01004296.1:0-10298 GCA_900406245.1 Odontarrhena argentea
CTGATACCCGAATTACCGAACCCGAAACCCGAATGGGTAACCGAATGCCCACCCCTAAGTCAAATCAGAATCTTAAGAAACAAGAAGTCCTCTAAGCTGATTCAATTACAAGAAGAGTAAAGCAGAACAATGCTTCTTCAATAGTCCTAAAAAGTGTAGTGTTTTTTAAGCAATGACTCTCAAAGTAAAGCTAACGCAGATTTTGATTCAGATAAGAGTCAATAGTCACATAACCTCAGACTCCAGTTTTGACCATATATATATGTATTGCTCATTACTAATCAAAACAACAACAAAAAACAGACCTTTATGACCAATTACAATCATCACGAACAAAATTCGAAATCTTCAACAATACAACGGGAACAATTTGGGATTATCAAAACCTTAGAAAATGAAATTAACATGAGGGCCTGTTATGTGGGCCTGAAAATTTTAAGGTTGTTGAGTTTTCTTAAGCAACGGCCCCATCACGTGACAAGCACATGTTACATTACACAGAGACGTACCTGACTTTGTGACTCACGGGACTGTCGATATTTGGAATATTCAATCCAAAAACATTTATATATTATTATAAAGTATTTAATGACTTATAGTATTCTTCGCCACCTTCCCCAATAACACCAAGTCGCTCTTCGTAAGCTCCGTGTTATTTGTTCGTAAGCTCGTTATCATCTGATCTTCTTGTGTTTGTGTCTTAATACTTTGTTGGATTTTGGAATCATAAATCATAGTCAACTAGTAACGATCCTGTGGAATTTTTATAGAATCTTTGATTCTGAGATTGTCTCTCTAGTGTGAAATTCTTCAATTTTGATGTTTTACATGATTTAGGAATTTTGAGTAAACATGGATGAGATAACTAACGTGATGGAGTATGAAAAGATTGCTAAAGAGAAATTACCAAAGATGGTTTATGATTATTACGCTTCTGGTGCTGAGGATCAATGGACACTTCGAGAGAATCGAAACGCTTTCTCTAGGATTCTGTGAGTAAATATATAACCTCTGATATCTGATTTATGTGACAAGAGGGAAATTTGGTTTAGTTTGTATGGTTTTGTATAACAGATTTAGGCCTCGGATTCTTATCGATGTAACCAATATCGATGTGAGCACGAGGGTTTTGGGGTTTAATGTTTCTATGCCAATCATGGTTGCTCCTACTGCAATGCAGAAGATGGCTCACCCTGATGGTATGTATAAGATTTTTTTACAATCGAAAAATGCAGTTTGAGATCTTAGCTTTAGTATAACAGTTTGTCCAGAACACAATTTTAGCTTAGAGTGAAACTTTGTCTTATAAGTATTGACAAGAAGGTATTAGCTTTAGAGTAGCTTACTAGCTTTACATCTTAAACTTTAGATTAACATATATGTATGCTTTCTCATTTGATCTCTATGTGAAATGGTTTGTTGTTGTTATAGGTGAGCTCGCAACTGCGAGAGCTACTTCTGCTGCGGGCACAATTATGGTTTCGATTCTTTCTCTGTTCCTGAATTTGTTTGATGGATATTTGATATGTTATCAAGTGTTGAAGAAATTATTTTTGATGTTTTTCAGACTTTATCTTCATGGGCTACTTGTAGTGTTGAGGAAGTTGCTTCCACAGGACCCGGGATTCGCTTTTTCCAACTCTATGTAAGTTGCAAAAGATGTATTTGCTCTTTGTATTTGGGTTTGATTCGGGTATTAAAAATGCTTTTGGTTCAGGTTTATAAGGACAGAAATGTGGTTAGACAGCTAGTGAAACGAGCTGAACGAGCTGGATTCAAAGCGATTGCTCTTACTGTAGATACCCCAAGGCTTGGTCGCAGAGAATCTGACATCAAAAACAGGTGATGACACTTCACACCATAAAGACCATTGTGTGAGATTTTTCGGTTTTCTTGATGGTCATTACCTTGCAGGTTCGCGCTTCCTCGAGGTCTGACGTTGAAGAATTTTGAAGGGTTGGATCTTGGGAATATAGACAAGGTCAAAGTCATAATGATGCACAAAATGGTTCTATAAGCTCAATACTTAACCTTTTTCTGTGGATCTTTTCAGACCGATGACTCAGGGCTAGCTTCGTATGTTGCGGGTCAAGTTGATCAATCACTTAGCTGGAAGGTCAATATATTGTTTGACAAAAGTTTAAAGTTGATGGTGATTTATTTTCCCTTGATCCGAATCATAATGAGCTCGATTCTTTTGCTGTTTGTTTCGTTCTTTCAGGATATTAAGTGGCTTCAATCTATCACGAGCTTGCCAATTCTCGTCAAAGGTGTTATTACAGCTGAGGATGGTAATTATCTGCATCAATCAACCTTTTACCTTAATTTTAAATAATGTCGAGAAAATTTCTCTGATCAATCGGATTTTTTTTGCAGCGCGAATTGCGGTTGAACAAGGAGCTGCAGGGATTATAGTCTCTAACCACGGAGCTCGTCAGCTCGATTATGTCCCTGCGACTATAACGGCTCTTGAAGAGGTTAACTTTGAATTAGCTCTACATCATTAACTGTTATATAAGGCTTCAGCTTTTTAAATTTTTATCCTATGGAATTTGAATTTAGTTCGATTGAAATGGTTCAAATCGCAGGTGGTTAAAGCCGTTGAGGGTCGGATTCCGGTTTTTCTTGACGGTGGGGTTCGCCGTGGAACAGATGTCTTCAAGGCATTAGCTCTGGGAGCTTCAGGTGTCTTTGTAAGTCCATTTATCACACACTCTTTGACCTTGTTACTTCCTCTGTTTTCTCTTTTTGTTTTCAAATCAGTCCCTTGTTTTCACTATTCGTATGACTTTTCTCCCCAAAGTTTTTGATTTACTTCATTGAACCCAAACAAAATGATCACTATATCCCGTTGCTGCATATGAGTACTCTCACTGATCATATCATAATTCACTCTTTCCTTTAACTCTCTTACTCTTCATATTCTACATGAATAACCCTTGATCGTCTCTCCCTGATTTTTAAATTTTACCGCAAACTTTTTAATTTATCAAAGTGAACCCAAACAAATTGATTATAATCCATTATTGCATATGAATACTCTCACGGAAAATTTGTTAACACACTCATGTATTTACTTTGTTTGATTAGGTCGGGAGACCGATCTTGTTCTCGCTTGCAGCGGATGGAGAGGCAGGAGTGAGGAAGATGTTGCAAATGCTAAGAGACGAATTCGAGCTGACAATGGCATTAAGTGGCTGCCGTTCGCTGAGAGAGATCAGCCGAAACCACATCAAGACCGAGTGGGACACTCCTCGTTACCTCCCGGCCAAGCTCTAGGGAAAATCTTAACTCACTTCTTGTAATAGTCATCAAAGAGCTAAAATTTATGATTTAATAATGTTACTTCCCATTCAGCATTGTAATCAAATATTTTCTATCAAGGAAAATAATTGGAACTCATTAGTTACAATTTATATATTAGTTAGTGACTGTTTTCTTTTGTTAATTATATATAGTCTAGAATCTTTCTTTTCAAATTATGTGTGATAAAAGATCAAAATTTAAATATTTTCATTTAGTTAGAGAGACATTCATAAGGGGGAAAAAAAAAAAAAATCAGTCCACTTTGTTAATTACGAATACAATTTTTCATTATGAATATGATGCATATAAAATTATCTATTATTGATCANAAGGGAAAGCTTCAACCAGATGCGAAATCCATTCTGAGACAAAGCTTTGTATCCAAAACGGCTNTATGATGCATATAAAATTATCTATTATTGATCATTATGATGCAGATATAACTATCCGTCACAGAGTTATTCAAGCACTTATGTGTTTTCTATGCATTGTGAAAGAATTAAATTAGTCTATCACATAGACAAAAAAAAAAAAAACAAACAATATGATACAATATTATTGTAATTCAAAGAATTTGGAAAACAGAGTCGTTTCTTTTTCCCAAAAAAGTTCTAAAATTTGAGTATATATGAAGGAGAACTATTTTTTCAACAAACGTAGTTTCGAGACGTTTCTTATTTGGAACAGAACTGATGAAAATATGTGGGTACCTTCAGTGTATATAAACTTTTCTGTCTTCATGACGTCAACATTCAAAGATAACAGTTTTGTCCCCAAATAATTTGGATGAACAACGAAAAAANTGTAATTCAAAGAATTTGGAAAACAGAGACGTTTCTTTTTCCCAAAAAAGTTCTAAAATTTGAGTATATATGAAGGAGAACTATTTTTTCAACGAACGTAGTTTCGAGACGTTTCTTATTTGGAACAGAACTGATGAAAATATGTGGGTACCTTCAGTGTATATAAACTTTTCTGTCTTCATGACGTCAACATTCAAAGATAACAGTTTTGTCCCCAAATAATTTGGATGAACAACGAAAAAAATGTTTCAAACTTACGTGGTTGCATTAACCATGCAACGTTTGTAATATACCACGAGGTCCATGACATCATTAACATATATTACATTTATCTGACAAACTCAGCTCCACCGCTTTGTATCCGTAGTTCTAGACATATATACATATTTATATAAAGTTACACATTTTTACAATATAGTGATCATATATATATAGCTATAACTATATAGGTTATAGCCATACATTATACATTTATACGTGGCTTCACATTAGACCACAAGTCTCTTCTGCCCATGTACCCATGATATATAAATGGCCCGAAAGTTTCGAAATCTATGGACTTTATTCAACAGTGTTTTGCTGGTTTCTCAAAATATATACGTACGAGAAAATCTACATTTGATATCCTCATCGTCATTTCTACTGTTGTTCGTCATTGCGATAGTCATCTTTTATACTAGTACAGCTAAGTCAATGCATGGATGTAAATTATACCAATTAATTAGGTCGACCAAAAATATATCCTTATATATCTTTCTATTACCTAGCCATTCATATTTTAAATAAATAAATTATTTTAAATATGTCAACACTATATATCTATATATTCAATAAGATTACAATTTGTAAACTTATTATGTAAATGGCTAGTTTACTTGACACTTTTGATAAGTGTAAAGTATAACTTTTTCTGTGAAATAGTAAAAAATATTGCATAATTTTGTGGAGTATTTTTTGGTCAAACACCTACTTATAAAAACAATAGAATCACATTATATTTATGTCATATAGGTATAAATCATAAGTTCAGATCACCTATGTTGGTATGACAAATGACAGATTTCTAATTTTTGCACATTATTATCATAACTTTGAGTTGTATGCTATGTATTGTTATGAACATATGTCATATTACAAATGTCAAAGTACAATCTAAATCATTTCTTAGATAAAAATTGTTAAGAAACAATCGATATTTTTTTTTTGAAACCTACCAATTTTTCTAATTTCATACATAAATCAAATTATCAGAACAAAAAAATTACATTCACTAATGATCAAGATTGATTCACTAGTTCACTAGAATCCACAAATGTACCATGAAACCCATATGGTACTCTAGACGGTAACTTAATCTTAGCTTCAAGCTTCAAAGTAACACCGTTAATAATCTGTAACTCCGATGTCTCATTCTCTTCATCATGCACATGACAGAAAATAAAACCGTCATCTTCGTCACCGTTACCGCGGTTAGGCAAGAAATATGGTTCGCCACCGTATTTCTCACCTCCATAAACATACTTCTCAATCTCTCCAGTGAAAAGATCAACTTTCGCAAAACCGGAAACTTTAGGCCAAGGATCAGCAATAGCTAAAAAGGCGAACCGGGTTTTTCTCCCTAACCGGTTTCGGTTAACCATACCAATCTCCAAATTAATATCTTCGTTAACCAGCAACGCGCGTCGGGTAGCCACGCGCGTTGTCAGGTTAATTCGAATTTCGGATAAAACACTCTTCAAACTTTCGTCACTCTCGTTGAAAATCGAATCGGGCGGGGACATACAAGATCCGATCACGACGATCTCGTCTGTCTCCGGCGATTCCCATGCATTCCAAAGATGAAAACAGAACGTCTCCGGCGAATCCACCCAAATAATCTCGGTTTCATCTGTCGCATTCTTCGGCATGACCCCGAATCTCGAAACCTTCTCTCCGTCGTAAACCACCGGAGAGTTACCGGAGATCAATTCTCCGAGCTTGAACACAACTTGCTGATCGGGAATCACGACGAAGTTCTCGGTGATTGCGAAATCGTGAATCATCGTCGGGGTTTTCAACGGAATCTCTATCTCCGGCGATTTGACACCGTCCGGTGAGAATCTGAAGTATTTCAAATAAGGCTTTGAAACGACGTCGTAGCTCAAAGCGTGAAGCTCCTTTGTAACTGGGTCAAGCTTCGGGTGGGCGATCATTGCAGATTTTAACTGACCGTTAAAATCGTAACGTCCAACAGTTTCGAGATCACCGGTTTGAGTTATTTTTAATTGGTACGGTAAATCATCCTCCGACATTGCTAATAACCGGTTGTTGAAGTAAACCAAACCGGCGTTTGCTACTCCCACGCCGTTTTGGTTATCGATTAAACCGAATATCCCACGTGCGTAAAACAGCATTAACCGTGCGATACCTGAGTGTCCGTGTAGCTCACCGATAGCTTTTGGAAAAACCGGTCGACCCAATTTTTTCTCTTGGATTAATCTCTCGGTTTCGGTAAACCGACATGCGTAGCTAGCTGTACCGTTGGTTATTTTAACGGCGTGAACCATACCGTCTCCGTCGAACAAATGATGACCAGCGATTGGTTGAAACATTGGATTCGCGCCGTTACGGAGATAAACGCCGTCAATGCACTCAGGAATCTTCCCTTCGACGACGGTGAGATTTTTCCGGACGGGACATTCCGGTACCGGAAAATAGTTACCGGCGATTTGGACACGTGGATCGGCGGTTTTGGAGAGAGGAGTGTCTTGCTCTCGCGAGATTAAAGCTCGTTCCGCCGCGTCGATAGCGATCGCGGCGGCTTTTTGGAAAATGTTGAGGCGGAGTGGGTTTTTGTGTTGCGGCGGAGACACGGTGGTTGTGGGTGAGAAGAAGGATTGTTTTGACGGTGGTGATTCGGTCACGTCGATTTGCATCGTGCATTTAATCTTCTTCGAGTATGGTTTAATGGGCCTAAAGGCTGAGTTGAATTGGGCTTGGGGCCATGATTTAGTGCCACCACCATAAATCGACATTGTTGGCAATGAAGAAACCATAGCTTTTGTTTTTGTGTTTTTTTTTTCAGACACTGAGTGTTGTTTCTTGGTGTCTGGTCTGAAGAGCCAGAGAGAGAGAGAGAAGAGAGAGAGAGGGAGTAAGAGAAGAAAGTTCGATGAGAAAACGAAAAGAAGAAGGAGAAATTATATATAGAGTTTGGGTAAGAGAGAGAGAGACTGAGTGATGAAAATAATGACACGAGAAAGTGGAAATAATTTAGGTGCTAATTAAGAAGGGATAAGAATAAGATCTTTAGTTTTTGGTGATTAATAAAAAGATGTTGACTACTTTAAATGAATAATCCAAATTTGAATATGCTGTCTTAACATTTTAGTAATTTCCATTTGAATTTTACAAACATCCAAATATAAATATAATTATTTTATGTTGGAAAGAATATTTTAGTTGAGAGATATTATTATTTGACTATCCAAATAGAACATTTTTTTTATATATTCTTAACATTGAAGTAATTTCCATTTGAATATACAAATATAAAAATCATTATTTTTTGTTGGAAAGAAATATTTTAATTGAGAATATTATATGACTATCCAAAATAGAACTTCTAATTTGTCTTTTTTCTAAAGTTTTAGAATATTAAAATGAAAATATATATGTATTTTTACATGGAACGATTTTTTTTACTTAGAAGTATTATTATAAATTAACTACCAAATGCAAAGTTCAGTTTTATCTTTGTTAATTTGACCACTCAATTATATTTTTTTACCAAGTATTTAAATATAATAAAAATCATTATAAGTAAAACAAATATATTTTAGCTCATTTTGTATATAATTCTAAACTTTTTGTCACTTTCCATATGACTTCTTACAAAAAAAAAATTGAAGAAAATGAGGAGAATAATTTACAAAAAATATTGTTAAAATCTTTTTTATATTTTATTAACTTATACTGCTTTTCATTTAATTTGATAGAAAATTTTAAAAGAAAAGATACTTCTACAAAATGATAAATATTTTTATATGAAATTATTTTTTAAGAGAAATATCCTTAAGTACCACACTTTGAAAAAAAAGTTCCTAAAATACCACTTTTTTAAGAATAACTTTTATTTTTGAAAAATAAAAAAATACAAAAATGATTTTTAAAGATTCATACTTTATGTTTTTTGGATTTGGGTTAACTAATCCATATTTAGGATTTAGTTTTGAAGGGTTAAAGTGGCTTTTAAGGAACTTTTTGAGAAAATGGTGGTATTTTTGGAATTCTCCCATTATTTAAAACATACACAAAAAATTGAATACTTAACAAACATAATATATTTTAGAATTTCTTATTGAGAAAATATATTAATGCATATCATGATCTAATTTCTCTTAATTTTAATATATATATATATATCAATAATCACTATATCAATAAATACTATATCTAATCCTACCAAAAAAAAAAAAAAATAAATACTATATCTAATACGTGATTGGGTTAACTAATCCATATTTAGGATTTAGTTTTGAAGGGTTAAAGTGGCTTTTAATGAACTTTTTGAGAAAATGGTGGTATTTTTGGAATTCTCCCATTATTTAAAACATACACAAAAAATTGAATACTTAACAAACATAATGCACAAGTGGTCTTGGCCTAGTGGCAGATGGTAAGTCCACTGAAGGCAGACAACACCAGTGCGCCCGGGATCGAGTCTCGTTCCCTGCAGTATGCAGGATTTGGCTATTGGGCCGGCCAGTTGTGGCCCAAACCGCTATTAATGTGTGGTTGATAAAAAAAAAAAAAAAAAAAACAAACATAATATATTTTAGAATTTCTTATTGAGAAAATATATCAGTGCATATCATGATCTAATTTCTCTTAATTTTAATATATATATCAATAATCACTATATCAATAAATACTATATCTAATACGTGACCAAAAAAAAAGAAATAACCGGGCTTCAACACCACACTTTGAAAAAAAAATTCATAAAATACTACTTTTTCTAAAAATCATTTTTCATATATAAATTTTTGAAATAGAAAAATTACAAAAAATGATTTATAAGAATTTATACTCTATGGTTTTTGGGTTTGGATTAACTAATCCATATTTAAGATTTAGTTTTGAAAGGTTAAAGTGGATTAAAATGGTATTTGAGAAACTTTTTGAGAAAATGGTGGTATTTTTGAAATTCATAAATGTTGTAGAATTTTGAAATTTTGTACCATGTAGGAGCTTTCCAAAACTTGCAAAAACACTATGCAAAATACATAAATTGTATGGTGATTAGTGAATGAATTAATCTGAGTCATAAATCATAATGTACTAGCTAGTCAATTACTGAACTTTGAATCAAACACTTTTTTAAGAAAAATGATTCCACATATTCAAATGATTTGAGACATTATATGTATAGGAGTGCATACATGATAAAACGTATTCTAATTTTGTAGATAAATCTTGTTGTGTTTTGAAATTAATATTATGCGCATTGTTTTGTTTGCTTTGATAATTATTTACAGTGTAAAAATAAATGACCATGATTTTCGATTAGATAAGTGAATTATGGACCATGCAAATATGAAGATCATAAACTTTCAAAACATTTTCAACAATGCAAAGAGATTTGTAATAATAAATAAAATTGAATTTTTCGAGGGAAGAGTGAAGCAAGAGGAAGTCCACCTCACAATGCGTGGACAAAATACGACACGTGGAAAATTCATAGAAAAACACGTGTACTGACAGAAAAATAAATAACAAATTAAAGTACGTAAATAAATGATTTTGCTGACAGAATAATTAAAAACGAATTTTTGCATACGGACGGTAACCAATGAAAAATAATGAATACATGTAATCTATTTTTTTTTTTTTTTGACATGTAATACACTAATACGATATGAGGCAAAGCAAACTAAGTATTTGTTTTGCCGTCTATTATTTTTTTAAAATAATTTGACCAATTTTTTGAAATATTTTTTTTAGTTAAGTAATATGAGTTATATATTTGGTTTATCTAGAATTCGAATTTAAACATTTCTAACTATATTTTGATTTCTTTTTTTCTAGTTTATGGTTGTCTAAAATTCTCTGAATCCAAAGTATATTTATGGCGGTTTTTGTTTTACATATTCTAATGCTAGCTATTAAGTGTCAAACTATTATAATGATTCCATTTTTTTTTTTTTT
>OVAF01004297.1:0-10298 GCA_900406245.1 Odontarrhena argentea
GTCTAGATTTACAATAAAAATCAAATTGTAGTCTATAAATAGCAATTCCCACTAAATTGTAAGTAAGAAATCTTTTTTTTATATAAATTATATATTCATAAAAATATGATATAAAACATTTTATTATATAAGCGAAAAATATCAAACTAATTATTGCGTGAAAGTATTATTTCAAAAAGAAAAAGAAACAAAAATAATTGATGTAACTTAAAAAAAACATAAATAGCATTAATAATTTAACAAATTTAACAGAAATAGATTAAGAAAATCACATTAAAACATAGATTAAAATTTACCTAATGTTATCCAATAATTTGAAATGTATCAGATATTTGTTGTGTCTAGCCATATGATTTTTTTTCTTATATGAAAAAAATAAATTGCTCCAATTTAAAAGATTGACGAAAATATATATATGAATAAAATTTGTTTGAACCACATTTAAAGAAAACCCTATTAAATAGGGATTTTTGACTATATTACATATTATTGATAAACCCTTTAGAGCATATAGATAGATTTTTAAAATAAAATAGCAATTTTTTTTTAAAAAACATAAAAAATAGAATAATTGCGCTGGTTCATTAAAAACCCACAAAATGTGGTTTTTAGTTTTTACATAGAACTGCTAAAAACATTCTAAAAACTAGTCTCTCTAAATTTTAGAGAATTTATTTTATAATAAAGATAGACAAAAAAAAAAATGATTTTTGGAAAAGCAAAACTAAAAACCAAAATAAAAAAAACTGAAAACAATCAAACTATTAATGTTTTGTCCCACATCGGTTAGATGAACCAGATGAGTCTTGTGGAGGCTAGTATAAAGAATCGAGACCCAACAGCGATTAGAACTTGCCTTAAACTAATGAGTAAGGAAAACAAAGCGAGCGGTGAGAGCCGGTCGCAGCGCTGACGTATAACATTAGTGGCGCACTAATTTTTGGAAGGGATATAGGCTGGCCGAGTTGTTGACGCTGCTTACTTTTGCAGAACTCTCTCGTGCGGGCCTCCCCCATCCCCCAATCACCCCTCAGTTCCCAAACTTTTTACACTCTTAAATCGTTGTACTAGGGTTCGGTTTTTGTTTTGTCGGCGTTGTAGATTTCGACAAAACTATTTGACTTGAGATTGGTTGGTAAGTTTCTCGGTCCTTCTTTGTTCTCTGATGGGAATTGTGTTTTTGGGTCTTATGTGGAATTGTTATTGCTCGCGTTCTCTTGTACATTATCTGATGGGTTGTTGGATTGCTCTTGGGATACCATTCCATTCTCTTATTAGTCTCTTTCAATGCTTCATCATACAGGAACTGATCTTTAGAATAATTGACGATCTTGTTTTCAACCACTGATCTTGTGGAATCAGAGATGAAATGGACTCATTATATTTGTAACAGTGCAATTGTATGCTGATTTTGGCATTACCATCTGTGATGTGGAACCTTGTTATCGCATTTCCAAGCATTCTCAAGTATGTGTATTGACCATTGTTTCCAAAGTCTGGAAACCAACCAAACCACGCCCTTGTCGGGCTTGAAACGGCACTGAGCTTCTCACTAACAACAGCATAGATTTGGATTTGAGAGCTTTCTCAGTTCTGATTAATGTCCCCAAAATCTTTGCAATTCCCTCCTGATTTTAGTTTGTCTATGTGTAGTCCCTCAAATTAGTATCTCATGATACTTACAGAATTTATTTACAAGCTTCCAAATAGATATCTTATTATACTTATATGAGAAATAGAGTTAAAAACAAAGGACTGATTTTTTTCTTTCAATTCTCAGTGATTACTCGGTCTGTTGCTTTGTCCAAAACATGGAAGATGCCCATTCAGTGAACAGTCCAAGAAGAGTTTTAAGTTTCTCGAAGAGAAGGAAGCAAAAAACTGGTTTCCAGGATTCAGATAGCATAAGATCATCTCCGTTTAGAGCATCAGAAGTGCAGGGACCAAAACCCTCTGAGGTCTATGGTTTCGTAGGGTCCATATCAACTGTTGTTGTCACAGTGATCTTCCTGATATGGGCATATGTACCAGATAAAGTGTTGGAGTCGATAGGGATCCATTACTACCCAAGTAGGTACTGGGTATTGGCTATGCCGACGTATTTGATGGTGTCTTTGTTGTTAGCTTTGGCATTTTACATTGGTCTCAACTTCATCGCCACTCCACCCCCAACCTCTCTCAATACCTTATTTGGTGAGTGCTCGCACCGCTCTTTAGGTTAAGTTTTGTCTAATGTTGTTGGAAAATATGAGAATATTGTTTCCAGAGACTGTTCTTCCATAAGTACCACTGCAATAGCTGGATAGAACGTCGTAAGCGTGCAGGGTGTGGTTTCAGGAGTTTGGTTGTGATGATTGTAATCTAATTTTGTTTTGGTTTGATACTATGGCAGATGAGTACAGTAGAGAGCCTGGGGAATTTGATCCTGGGATGGAAGAAGGTGAAGACAGACCTATAGATCCGATCTCCGACATTGATATTACAAGAATCAATAATCTTATGTTCAATTCAAGTGATGCCGAGTGACAGTTTGTTAGAATTCCTCTATGTACCATTTTGATAGAGCCATTACTAATGGATTTAGACTTGAATTGACTGGTGTTAAAGAAAAACATGATAGTTTCAGTGAAGATGCTACAGTGCATCCATCATCCATTTAGTGTTACACTATCTTGCTCCTAATATCTCAGGATCATGTAACAACACCATTGGCAGTAATGTCTTATCTCAGTAACTTCTCCATTGCCAATTACATTTTGGAAATCACGCAGTTAAACGAAGTTCTGAATTTGCCGGTAATAATAATCCATGAATTGACATAGGAACGTAGTAGGAGTCTTATTTAACTATCAAGCTAAGCGAAAACATTAAAGTCGCAAACTTTTTAGTCAGGGCTTCAAACTGAAAACCGTAAACCCTTTTTATGTTCCTCGTTTTCTTGTCCAGTTCCAACTCTCGGTCGTTATCACTTCTCCGTCTCCACACTGCGATTTTGTAATGTAAGATTTGGGCATTCTTCGATTCGTCCTCGTTTTCTCAGAAATTTCGCTGTATCTGTCGCTCCTGGGTTCATTTGGTTTTGATCTTTGATTTCAAAAATCGATACTTTATGCATTTGATATACAGAAGCAAATTGGGTTTTATGGTTTTCCGGTTTCACAATTATTTTGATTTAATCATAGTTGCAAACTGAATATCTTTTACAAGATGAACTCACAATCTTCTTCTTCTTCAACAGTTCACCACTTTTGGCAAATTTGTGGTACATAGATTTTGAGGAAATTGATTCTAGTAGTGGGGTTTGATGGGAACCATAGACCTTAGAGCTGCTGCAGATGATAATTCCATTGCGGATCTCAGCGGTCAAGTTCACCAGCTTCCTTGCCGTATTAAATTCAACGGTCCTTCTGAAGTTTCCCACTATTTCAAGCCTAAACCCAGTGGTAAAGAGAAACATGTTATGTTTGTGGCTCTGTTTTTCACCTATATAGTGAGATTAATGTGAAAAGTTGTTTGAATTGTAGAGATTGAAATTGATGGAGTAAGAATGGAAGAAGCTTATTTTAGAGGAAGGAAGTTGCAGGGAGCTACTATCTCACTCCCTAGTGGCTATTCTGGTACTTTCTTCTCTTCTTTCTCTCTTATGTAAAGGTGAATTTCTTGTTAATATCTCTTCGGAATGTTGTTATTAATGAACACAGATTCCTGTTTATGGTGATCTTATGTAGAGAGTTTTGAGACTTGATGAATCTTACTATGATGTGTGTTTATCGACGATATCCGCAGTGTTTGGGATACCCTTAATTAGGTTTCTGTTTTAGTACTGTTACTGTTAACATTACGATGATGTATTAATTTATACAATTATCTTTAGTGTTGGAGATATTACGTTTTGATTACTCACATTTCAATAGCAACAAGAGAGTTATGGCGTGTTCTCTATTGTTGTCCCTCAGGTTTTGTGCTTGGACAAGAGAGTAACCAAAATGCTAATGGAAAGAGAAAAGCTTGTGGTGACACAGAAGAGAACCCTTGTTGGGAAGCAAAGGCGAAATTCGATAAAATGACATACTGGAATCACGATACTCTCCCTTCAAAAGATGATACTTTCCTGCGGTCTCTTCACTGGTTTAGCATTGCAGAAGCGGTGAGTATACAGTTCCACCCTTCTCTGTTGTCTGGTTCATAAGTTTTGGTCTTTTTTTTTTTTGTTCCTAACTTGCTTGAGGACATTGCTTTTGAGTGCAGCTTCACAAGCCAGTGAGAGTTGAAGACATGGTCGAAAAGGATAAAACATGAAGTGGCATTAACCGTTTTGATATTCTGAAGAACAGGTCTTGTGAAACAAGTGTTGTAGGTAATCTAAAAACGTTTCGTGACATCAAATTCTCAAGGCTTGTTGTTGAATTTGTTAGAGCATGGATCATGTATTTCTGTGAAACTTATATTTCTAAAAGAATATTTTGTTTAGAGAAATATTTCTTAGTATCCTTCTTAACAGTCATCACAAAGGTTTGAGTTAATTTATAGTATATCATCTCTAGTTAGACTGAGTTTACCAACACTCTTATCATAATTCATTCCTTATTCGTTTGGTCTTTCTGTGTGGTGTGTTATGTTACTCAAATTTATGATTGAATTATTTGACTATGGGTAGTTTAATACAGTAGCTTGTGTTAATGTGATTTATGAGTCTTTTTCTTTTTTTTAACACTGATTTTATTGAAAACGAAACTAAAGAAGTACAATACATATTAAGTTGAAGATGAACTTAATGTGGTTTATGAGTCATCATATTACATGAATTTAAAATTTCATAATTGTTAACAAAATAAATATTTGTTGCTACCACTATCAGAAAAGTCAAAAACTATGTGACCCACTTAATTATCTTGAATCATTTGAGCAACAGTGATGATTGACCCACATACTAATAGGTAATTTACTAAATAAAATTAACAATACAATAACTGTAATCCACTCATAATCAATGATCCTACCTGTTTCTTTTTTTTTCCTTCAAGATTTTCTTTTGGTAAAATTTGTGTTTTAGCATCTTATAGTGGTGATATATTTTGAATAGTAACACATACAAATGTATACTTTAAATAACTTACTAAAATATTTGGCTATTTTGCATTGAATTTTGAATACATTGTAATCTTTATATTTGAAGTTTGAATTTTTTTGACAAGGAAATTTTAAAATATGATCCAAATGACGAACGTCGTTTTCTTTTGCATGTCATGTATCGCATTTTAATTTTTAAAGCCGCCTTATGCCAAACAAAACAATTGGAGTGTTTTCACTAAATACGCTGTATTAATTATTATTAAATTACTCAAAGATTACCTTTGACGTCTTTCTTTCATCTTTCTCAGTGATTCTGAATAATGTGACCCGAATGTTTTTCTCTTCAATCAATAATCTTGTTCACCTAAATTTCGTCCTCTTCTCAAAGTCAATTTTAATCATCCTTTTCTGCCAACAGGAATGGGATCTATGATTCTTTAAAGATCCTTTATTCATAAAAAGGTTTGATTTTTTTGTTTGTTTTCATTTCTGGAATCTATGTTTGTTGGATTTTCCATTTCTGGGTTTGTTTTAATTTTTGTTTCTTTTTCTCTGATTGTATACAATTCATGACTCTGTTGCAGCTTTTCCATTTCTGGTTTTTATGTTGATTGTTCGTCAAGAGTTGTTGTTTCGTGAGATTCTGGTTTGAGAATGGAGTCTAAGAGAATTAGATCCTCTGTTGTTCCCAAATCGATGCGTTTTAATGGAGCATTTCAACCTCTGCATCCAAATTCGAGAAAAGAGAGTTTTGATTCCAAGGTTTCTTTAAAGGTGGATCAAGAAAGATTGAGAGTTGTTGATAAATCAAAAGGATTCATCAAAAAATGGAACTTTAAGTCTGATTCTGGTTTTAAGGTGATTCCAACGAAGGAGCTTTGTCGAGTTTATCTTCAGAAATCTGATTTGTTGGCTTCCAAGGGTGTGATTGAGGCACAAGCTAGGCCTCCTCACAGTCAGGGTAAGGTTTTGGGATTGATGGCAAACAACAGGAAATTTGGTAGGAGATATGATCAGCAAAACTTGAAGTCGAAGCTGAGACATTATCATACAAGTGTTGATCCTCTGAAACCAAAATTTGGGAAGAGAGAGGGTTCCCCGAGAAGTTTTTCTCCTCTTGGTTTTGGTAGTGGTTCTCATTTGAGAGATAGGAAGAAAGGGTTATACATGTCTGTTGAGAAAAAATCGAAGAAACCTTGTGATGGTACTACTTTTGGACAGATGAAGGATAGAGTTGTGAATAATGTTGGTTGTAAATTGATGGTTAGTACATCTAGGGACTCGGTGTCGAGGTTGGAGAAGTTTTGCAATGACAGAGTTGCAGCAGCAGACGTGAAGTGGAGACATATATCTTCTATAGGTTTCATCAGCAAGGTAACTTCAATCATCTCATTGTAACTTCCAAATTTTCCAAGATTTGACTATATGGATTTGTTCTGAGGAATGAGATTATTCCAAATAGTTTCTTTTATCTTGACCTCTTGAAAAATTTTGAGACCAAGTGCGTTCACTGAAAAAGAATGTTTAAAATGGATTTATCATGGTCAAGCATTTTCTGGTCTGATGATTTAGAATGTTTTTGATGTCGTACTGATTTTCTGAGATTGCATTGTAAAATATGAAGACTCATTAATTTAGTGGAAATTAAATATGGTCACTGTATAACATTGTGAGGTTCTCAAGGAGCTAATGCATAATTGAACAGCATTTCCACTTGCAACTTTTGCTTGAAACAAAATGTGATGCATATTCATGATCTCTTGAAACTTATGATATTCTAATGAACTGCAGGATGAGAATGATGATTCATTAAATTGTTCTACTCCATCTCCTGGATGTCAGACAAACTCAGAAGAAGGTCATCAGCCTAGCCCTGTATCTGTTCTGGAGCCAATGTTTTGTGAAGATATGTTAGGCGACAGTGAAGAAGTTCCTCATCTTGACTATGATGGTAAAGAATAAGTTAGCTGCTGTTTTTTGCTGGAATTGAATAACTTGTGATAATCTGTTTTTTGTTTTCTTCTAATGATCTCACTAGGTTTAGAGAAACAGCTTGAAACCCTGAAATCTGAATCCGATAGTTACTCAGATGGGAGCGGGATGGAAGTATCAAGCGATGAGGAGTCTGTGCTTGATTCTGAAACAAAAGAAAGCGAGGATAGTGAACCATTTGGGTTCTTGGATGCACAAGAAAGCAGGGATTTGTCTTACATCGATGATATTTTGGCTGAAGTACTTGGGGACAAGAATCCGGTTACTGATAAACAGAATTCACTGGATTTTGTCATCACTCCCAAGATCTTTGAGAAGCTGGAGAAGAAGTATTACACCGAGACATCTTGGAAGAGGTTTGAAAGAAGGATTTTGTTTGACAGAGTCAATTCAGGTCTGGTTGAGATTATAAAATCCTGGACAGCCACACCAACATGGAAGAAACCCGTTTCAAGGAGACTTGGCACTGTGCTAAGTACATGTGGACTGAAACAAGAACTCTTGAAGGTACTTGACAGGCAAGAGAAACGAGCCAAGAAAGAATCATTGGCCAAAGTGCCAGTCATAGATATTGATGAGTGGCTAGAACTCGAAGCGGATGATGAGTCAGTTGTTTGTGAATTAGAAAGTATGTTAGTAGATGAATTGTTGGTCGAGGTTGTCAGCTTCATGTAGGGTATAGATTGATTCTTTTTCATTCTTTTTCGTTGTGCATCGCATTCTCTGCATTTTGATTGAGAATAGAGAGTAGTAGTTGCATTTGCCTTGCATCATCAAAGGGGGATGTATAGCGTTTGAGAAAGTTGTGCATAAAAATAGTTTCTTGTCAGGTCTAGGATTGGCCTTTTAAGTCAGTCGCATTGCCACAAAGGCTATTGTGACTTGTACCCATTTGTTTAAGTGTTTCAACAAGTCTTTTTGTGTGAATGAAACAAGATTTTGAATGAAACAGTCTCATTGAATAATATTTGGAAAACACAAGAAAAGGCCACTAGCAAAGCTAGTGAGCAAGAAAATTTACAGAGGAGATAAAGGAAGTTTTGGGAATAAAAGCAATCATTTTTTGTTTTACTCTCTTCTTCTCTTCAAGCTTTGTAGGTAAGGTATACGCTGAAATGGAGGATGGTGTCTTGACCGTCAGTGACCTGCTGATTTATCTGGTTATGCAGAGTTTCCACTATAGCATACCCTTTGGCGTGCTCGAACCTCCCTGTCCCGCCTATAACCGCGATCTGAGAGGCATGAGAGGCAGTCCGGTGAACCCCAAAGAAGCTAATGGCATCGTCTAAAGCATCATGATGGCCATGCTCTCCCTCTAGCAATACTGTCAGAGAAAGAGTCTGACTTGTGCCATCCAAGGAACTGGCCAAGTAAAAGCCTTGTGCTCTGCCTATAACTGCTGAGCCAAGCTCGTGGCTTTCGGTTAGCTGATCATCTACAACGGTTATGGTTCCGAACATGAGATGTTGGAGGGCAGCACCAGGAGGAAGGTTTCCGGCTGTTACAAAGGGGAGAGCGTTGGCGCTAAGAGCATCGTTGGTGTTTCCATTAGTGTTTTGGATTACAGTGCTAACTTGAGCACCGCTGAGTCCTGTGAGAAGTGGAGCTGTGTTTGGGTTGATAACACTATTGATGTTGTTTGAGTTGACCAGTGGGACTCCATTGTCCACTGGGAAAATGCTGTTGCTAGCTTTAGAGAAGGGTATTCCGTTCACCTCGGTTTGAGCTACTATTCCGGTGACCACACGAGCCGATGGGTGGGATCCTCCTAGTACATCATGCATAAAGAACTCTAGTATTGGGTGTTCACCCGCTGCAGCTCCTGCTGGACCGGCCTGGACTGGACCAGCAGGGACTGTAATTGATGATGCAGTTGTGGTTGCGAGTGGTGGAATATCGTCCGGCCCTTCCTCTTCTTCAGCTTCTGTTGGAGCCACGGTGGGGAATTGTCCGGTAGGGACTAACTGAGACTGAGGTTGGACCTCGTCGAGGAGTCTAGCGGAGTTGATGAATGCGAGGAGATTGGAGGCTACGAGGAAGAGAATGATGGTTATATGAAGAGCTTTGGCCATTTTAAGTCTCTGGTTTGGATTCTCAAAATTTGTTTTGTGTGTGTTGTGTTTGATGTTTATTGATGGATGGTCAAATGGGATTATATACGAGGAAACATTGGAGAAGTTGATTGAGAATGGAGTGGAGTTGTTGCTGCTGTTGACTTGCTTTAGTTGAGTTTGAGATTCAACTAAACCTCTATTTCTAATAATTGACTCAGTTTATTAATTCTGCTCTTCATTCATATGTCAGAGACATAACTTGGGCTTTTGTCAAACTATGAAAACTACTGGTTCCTCTTCAAATGCCAGAGATAAGTTAATTAAGTTCTGGTTCCACCAGTAACATAGACCAAAATTACTAACAAAGCAAAACTCAACAAGGAAAAAATAATGCTGCAATATTTGGACACTTTTGATTGATAATATAATTTGGACTTTGGTTCAAGAAGAAAAAAAAAAAAAAATTATGGATTAATGTTATGCCCATAATTTGGACACAAAGTCGCAAACTACCCAACTCATTTAAACAAATTAATAAGCAGGTGGAGGCATATATATGTACAATAAGTTATTTTTTATATTAGTTGGTAAGTTGGGTTTCATTAAGTGTGGCTTTTGATTCAGATATATGGAGTGGATTAGCGTATGTCCTCCCAACTTTGTGAGTTGGGGTATTTTTGGGGAAGTGCAAATAGTTCGTGTATTTTTGTATGATATATATAAATAAATTCATGTATTTTTAAACTTTTTTCTCAAATTTTAACAAATTAATTTGCATCCAAAATATTAAAGGTAACAACAGTAAATAGCCACTAACTACGGTTTCAAAGCAAAACCATTGTTTTTCCGTTTGAGCTCAACTTTAAGCTTTCTATTTCCATGAGAAGCTCTCTTATCCAGCCAACCAATGATATTAGCAAAAACAATTTTGATATTAATTCTCTTGTGTTTCCCCATAGAGCAAACTGCTCCACAGGGTAAAGCTTCAAAAGTTTTGTCTGAACTCGATGCAACCTCATACCGCTCTCGACTAATAGTGATTTTGAAGTCAAACAAACCAAACATGTGTTTACAGTCCATAATTTTACAAATTATTTTTTGACTAATTTTTTCATAGTGTCACTGATGTCGTAGTTTTCGTGGTGAAAACCCGATCAAATACCTTAACTCCTCTAACGA